>VXBU01003887.1:180088-195786 GCA_013400315.1 Bombycilla garrulus
AAAAAAAAAGCCAATCTTATTCTATAGAGAGCAGATTTCTTTGAGAGATTCTGGCACTGTGCGGCACAAAAGCTAGCCATGACCATATCTGAAAGCAGAGCACATAGTATTTTTAAAACAGAAAAAAATTGAAATTGCCTTTAGAACTTCAGAGAATGAGGTGAAACATGGAGTCAGAATGGAAAACTTATGCTCAAAATATATAAAGTGAAATAATTTCCTTAGGTTCAATTTTTTTTCTCTTTTTCCCAGGCTAAAAATTTAATGAGAAAGTAATCTCCTCATCCCCCTAAAAAATTTGAAAGAATTTAAAGCGTTTTATTTGCCACCCATTACAAAAGCACAGAAATCACCTTGAATTTCTAGTTATCATAAGGTAATTACAAATCAATCCTCCTTGCCCCAGAACCAAGGCCTGCTCCACAGCCAGCCATCATCACTGCAGGGTCTGGGTGGGAAATGTCAGGCTTTTACTTTGCATCTTCATTCTTCAGCTTCCTGTGCTTCAACAGTTGGACTTGATGACCTTAAAGGTGTTTTATGTGCCTATGATTCTCAATATTATTATAATTAAAAATTAAGGAGTTTTTCTTCAAACATTATTCAATACGTGTTTTGTGAGTCTGCTGCTTACACTTCACTGTAACACAGGAGGGGAGTGGAGACACCAGAGTTGTGGCCATTAATGCCAGCCAAGTGTGCAGGACTGAGGGGAGTCACTCCAAGCACAACTTGCACACAGTGACTCTGCTGTGGCTTCTCTCCTCATTTACTGCCTTATAAAGAAAGTAGGAGGTGGCAACAGCTTTCCCTGGCATTAATGTGCTTTTAGTTTCCTGACAGAAGTGTTTTCCTCCCATAATCTCTGCACAGCACCAGACTAAAAGCGCTGAGTACACTTCTAATTTGAACACACACTCATAGCTGTGTGCCAATTCCTTGCTGCTGTAGTGTTGATGAGCAGTTGTATGTGGAACAAATTGAAGAAAGCTACGCACTAATTTCCTAAATGTACTTTTTTTTCTCCAATGGTAAGGAAATGATGAGTTTTAGATGAGAAAGAACATCTATCTGCAGCTCAATGAACTGAAAATGCAGAAAGTAAACTCCTGCAGCCTTCAGAAGTACTCGAGAGTGACACAAAAGTACTAACCTCTTCAAATTTTATGATGAAAGTAAATGGTGTCAGCAAATTTAGAGGATGACAAGGACAGAGGAAGAACAAAACACACCTGAACTACTGTGATAAATGAAAATAACAACTTTTTTTTAACAAAATAGTGCTGGTCCTGTGATACATACAGTAAATTGGCATAGTATTTTTATTATACTTCAGCAAAAATTGTGCATAACTGGCAGCTCCCTACTTGTCCAGTTCTTGGTAGCAATGCTACCTCTCATATTCAGCACAGTTGTGCTTCTCTTAGTGAAAAATCAAGGGGGCAGCAGAAGCAACTATTTCTCTTACTGCGTTGTATCTTTCTGCTATGAGACACCAACTCACACAGGGCATGCATTTAAGAAAATTAACTTCTAAAAATTTTGTTTTCAGTCACAAGGAATGCTACAGTCATCTGAAAACCCATGAAACTCTGTTTCAATAGAAGCAGGATTGCCAATATTTCTAAATTAGTGCCAATGGAAGAAGTTCAGTGCTGTGCAGATGGGTGGAGGAACTCGTAAGGGTATCTCACTTCTGGAGCTCTGTAAAACAACCTGATAGTGTTGGTTTAATGCTCAGGTTTTACTGCATACCTGTAAACGTAGATTTGGGGTAATAAAGTGTGTTTGCTGAATGCTCACAGTACCTGGGTAATTTTACAGCTGTGGAGCTGCGCATCCACATAGCCTCAGTTAAACACAGATGTAGCTTCCCAGAGGAATTCTCACCTTAGTTCATTGCTTTTAAATTTCAGCAGAACCTCATCGTTGCTCCTTTAGGTCAGCAGGTTCCTCTAGAACGGACTACTTTGCCCATCATGCTGTTAATAGCTTCCTTACAGAATTTTCTTGCTTTTAGCCACCCCTGCTGATCTACAGGACATTTAAGGGAGGACTGTGCCTGGTGGTGCAGGACATGGGGTACTGGTTTCTCCTCACTCCTGACTGATAAGTTACTTCTAAAAGCCAGGTTCAATGCTTCAGCTGTTTTACTGGGTAGGTAACCGCTGTCTTAGAGTTCTTACACCACTGTAAATGAAAAGAAGATCTTCTAGGAATATAAATTAAGAGGGGAGGATGGGTAAGTTACATAAAAACAATGGGGTAATACTGTCCTTCAAAAAAGATCCAGTCAAGCTTGTCTGCTAAGCTGTCTCTGGACATCAACATTGTGCAGACAAAGCTGGTGCCCGTTCTCTCTCAGTGCTGTGTTGAGCTCACTGATAAACCAACTGAGTTTAGGCCTCTGCAAAATGTTATGTACCACCCCAATCAGAACCTGAAAGAGAAAGGAATGCCCTTGAAAGGATGAAGCACCCGTCATCCCTACCTTTCTGAAGAAAGAGAACCCTTTCTGGAGAGGCAATCAATCTGATTTGAAAGCGCTGTGTGTCCAATGGACACCAGCTGAAAAGATCAGAACTTTTAGAAAATTATTTATTTGTGATATTTGTCAACAGTGAAGCCTCACCAAGGTCTTGGAGCTCCAAACTTTGCTGTGTACATACTCCTACAAACTCACACTGCTACATTGTGATTACCAGCACAATGAGCTGGCATGGAGGGGCAGGGGTGTTGGAAAACACTATAAACATTACATTATGAAATCAGAATCAGGGATTTTAAGATAAAGTACCGAGAATTCATAATAATCATCTGCAATAGAATATTTTCCCAAGTTTTCTTGCCAGGTATCCTAATTTGGTAGGATACTTCAAAAAGCATATTTCAAAGTGGAAGGAGTGAGTATTAATCTCTGCCGATAGCAGAACAGTAATTTTCACTGTACAGGTGATACGCCAGTAGCAAAAATGGCTCTTAGAGACAGACTTTCAAGTTGCCTCCATATTTCACATGTAAATAAACTTTTTCTTCAAATGTTCAATAGTGATAATTTTGTGAAAATTCTGGGTTAGTTTCCAGTTCATGTGAGTAGTCCAGAATTCCTCCTTTTTAAACAGCAATTTTAAGAATTCCAAAATAAGAAAAAATATTTCTGATGTGAAACTAAACGGTCATACAACTCCCACTCATTCTGATAAAACCAGAAGACTATCAAATATTGGAAAATACATAAAAGGATTACTTTTCTTTTTCATTATTCCTATGAAATCATTTGGGTCCCAATTCTACAAGAGGTTCTTATTTATAAATTTGTGTTTGCCTTACTGCTATGTAAAGTGTAAAACACCACAAATTACAATGCTAATATTCTGTAATAAAAATAGTGGTATAAATAGTGAGAAATCAAACTGAAACAGTTTTTTTCTCCTTCAGAAATTTATTTGAGGTTCTATATTTTTCCAGCCCCAAATTTGCATAAAAACCACTTAAAAAATCTTAAGAGTGTTCATAACTAAAAATTACAGGCTACTCAATTTGATAATTTTGATCAAATATATTGTTTCAAAAACTTTGGAACATTTCACAGCCACTTGACTGCAGTTTTACATATTTTCTAATCTGTTTTTGAACCTAAATTCAGAAGATTTTGTACCAAAGTATACAAACACATGTCTGACATTTTCAGGAGCTTGAAACCATTTAAGTAGAATAATTTTGCCAAAATTAATCTACTCCCCCAAAATCCCACTCGCTTGGACAAACCACGGGAGGTGGGAAAGCATACCAGGTCAGCTGTAACAGACCACAGAGAGCAACTGTGTGCCAGACCCAGGTGAGATTCCCTGAAGCAAGTTGTAAATAAACATCCATGTGTTCAGTCTGGGTCCTTCACTAAAAGACAGACTTTGAGGGGCTGGAGAGACTCCAAAAAAGAGCAAGGAGCTGGGGAAGGGTCTGGAGCACAGGTCCTGTGAGGAGCAGCTGAGGGAGCTGGGGATGTTCAGCCTGGAGAAAAGGAGGCTCAAAGAAAAACCAACCCATCCTAGCGATGATCACGTTTAAACTCTGTTTACAGCTGACATAGCATCAAAACATTAATAATTCCTCAAAAACACATGATTTAGAAGCTATGCTGTATTCCAAAACTTAGTGCCTTCCTTTTTCTGATTATTGGCATCCTCATCATCACAGATTTAAAATGTTTTGCTAACCGAAATAGACTTCTACTGAGTAAAACAAGCAGACAGTATTCTTCGTAAATACAAACTAAATAACAAGCTCATTGCCATACAGGTCAGCTACAGGGAAATTTATGATAAGACCTCAAAAGTTTTGCAGAATGTGAAAAAAGTTCTATGAAAATTAGCTCCCTAAAGTAAACACCCCGTGTAAAACTTGGAGAAGAGTATAAAAGAAATATACACTTGTATATACTGTGAGATTAGGTTCTCTTCTGACCAATTAGAGATATTCGGAAAAATATTGCAAAAATTATTCGGTTGTATTTTCTACCACTTTTGACCACTTTTAGTTACATGTAATTCAGAAGCAGAAACAAATTTATGTTGGCCCCTGAAATCTTGCACTGGTGTTTCTCCCCCTCTTTGTCTATGTTAAAATTACATCCAGTTTTTTTTTTTCATAAAATGCATTTTCTATTTGTATGGGAAAAGTCTATATCCCCCAAGTATTTATGTTATGTAATCTGTGAACAAAGATTTAAATGTCTGAAGGTCTTCAAGACAATCTATTACTTTACATTTAAGTGTTAGATTTGAAATTTTTCAGGATCTACCTCTTCTGCATTTCTGTCGTGTTTTCTGGATGACTGTTGCAAGCCTGTTAAAACTATTTGCCTAAAACTTTTGTAGAAACTGGCCTTCTGATTTGTAGAACTGTTTCACCAGTCTTGTCCATTCAACCAATGTTTTCCTTACTTAAACCCATCATTTCCTGTACCTTTAACTCAAATGCTTTTGCCCTACAGTTTGAGTCTCAGAATCCCCTGACAAAGACAGCTGCTGTTTCCAGTTGTGTCTAAATGAAATGGACTTCATTTGGATAGAAAAAACCCCAAATTTTATAATTAGAATGTATCTCAATATGAGTGATGTGTGTTCTAGAAGCACTGGAAGATGGGGCCTGTTATGTGCATTCCCAGCACCTCTGTCTCTTATCCTGGCTTTGCAGAGAGTCACCACAGAGGAAGTTTCAGCTCACGGAGAGAAGCCAGAGCTGCAGTTCTGGATGTTATCTTCCTTGGATGGCCCAGACCAGCACCAATTCCTTTCCTGAACATTGCTATACCTCCCCGGTAAGGGCAAGGCCTTATGAAGGTCTTGTTTCTAAAGGTGACAGCACCTAATCCAACCACAGAGAGAAAACTCAGAGGCAGAGCAAGTCACTGCGCCCCACTGCAGAGGCCACGGTGGGAAAAGAGAGCCATGTCTACAGGTGCCCAAGGTACTTCTCATTTCACTTAGCCAATTCCACGCACAACTGAGAAAGTTGGAGTGTTATTGCTCTAATTATTTTGTTCCTTTTCTTTGCCTTTTCCTGCCTCCTTCACCCCTGGGCTCTTTAAAGAAAGACTGCCAGGAGGTTCCATTCAAGTGGGCTGAAAACAGTGTCAGTGGGGGCTGACTTCTGCAGCACGGGTTGCTGTCACCAGTGACCTATTCATCGGCACCAGCACCAGCCTGGCTTTGTCTTCTGCTCCGCTAAACAAACTGATGGCAGACTCGGTTCTGCTGCAGAAATATTGTGAATTAAACAAAGCACAAAGGGAGCGGGCAGCAGGGTTGAAACATTTAGAGGGAATAGGGGAGCTGGTCAATAAAAGGGGATGGAGACTGGATCAAAAGGGGATGACTTACAATGGGACATGGGCTAAAAAGGGGTGTGCGCTATCCTGCAGGTCAAAAATGACAAAACACTGTGGTCTCGAAGCTGTCACCTTCTGCACAGTAGGGAGGGATCTGGGAGCAAGGAGAAATGCAAAGCTAGCAACTCAAAATATAGGAAATGTACAAAGGAAAAGAAACAAAACAAAGGGTCAAATTCTAGGGTGCTTGCAACAAGCTGAGACCACTGATCTCCATGAACAAAACAGAATAAATGTTTAGAGGAGGTACTGGAAAGAAAGAGAAACAAAGGACGATAAGGAAGAGTGAGATTTTGGTTTAGGGGTTCATCTCAGACTTGGGACAGCTGGCTCGATTTCAAGATTCTGCCATGCGTTTCCAGTGGGACCAGAAGTGAGGCATTTAATCTCTGCAATTCAGTCCCCATCACTGAAGAAATACTTAGCGAAAGGATATGACACATATTTTATCTGTAGGGTCCCCTGAGTAGAGCCATATTCATGTAAAAGAAAAATAGTTTGTTGAAATGGAAAGATGTAAAAAAATTCCATATTTTGAATTTTTCTATTTTGGAGGCATTTAAATGGATCACATTTACTCTTAAATAAGTTTTCAAAGCATTAAACTTCCATTCACACCTTTCTATCATTTTCTACCTTTGAGGTTCTGAATACAAATATCTTACTGGTGTCCAGTGAATACAGATATCTGAATGCTTGCCAGAGATTTTCTTCCTCACTCTCTGTTTTTTCTACTTTACTCTCTTTACGCTCTTTACTACTTCACGCTCTTGTGTCAGGCTCCAAAATACCTTCTCTTCTGGAGAAGGTTAGAGATGAGAAAGAGTAAAATTGTAATGCCTGTGGCTTTCCAAAAAAAAAAAGTTAAAACATTAATGATATTTGAGAAAAGTAATTTCCTCAGTTTAAAGGGGTTTGGCACATTTTCAGTGAAAAGGGAGTTTTTTTTTTCTTCCTTTCTTCCTTCATGTAATTTCATTTAATTCAAATTTATTTTCCTCCTTAACAGTTCACAGAAAGAGAGAAGCCCAGAAGAGTAAAATAGCTTGAGAAAACAGAATTTCTTTGGATATTAAAAGACCCACATGCATTTCAGCTATGCTTTTTTCCCCTTGGAAATCTAAAATAAAATCTTGGTGCCACACACACGTCATGAGAAAATGCATCTGTTTAAACTCGGGTCTATGTGACCAACCTTGATAATCATAACAGAGGGTTCTGGATCCTGAAAATGGATTCCTATATCCATTGGTGGGGTGACTGCAGCCAGAGGAAGCACATCTTGTCTGCCTTGAGGTAGTAAAATGCTTTCCTCTGTCATGGTAAAAATTGAGGATTGTGGGTTCTTAAGGCATTTACCACCAATAGATGTCCAGGATAATACGGAAAATCTGCCTGTGTCCTTAAAACGTGTGCATGGATGGCACAAAATTCACTTACCCATGGATGAGCTGCTGTTTTTCAGACAGAGCTGCCCAAGCGTGCCTAGAAAATTCCCAAGCTGCCCAATCATCAGCTGCTCCTAACTATGGTAGCTCCACAGAAACCAATTCCCAGGTCTGTCCTTGGAGTTTAAACACTGGCCACCTGGCTGACAGTCTCACAAGTAATAAAATAATTCAAACAGGTCAAGTTACCAACTCAGAAACAGTGAGGGGTTTTTTAGCTTTATGCCACGGAGAGGAAAATTTCCAGTCTCTGTTCAGAATTGGCCATCATTATTAAATGCACACATGGATGGGCTTTTTGGCTGTGGTATAAATGACTTAAAGCTGTGATTCAAATATGTCTATAAAGTGCTGCTATGATGTTCCTCTCCCTTCTTTTCTCTTTTCTTTTCCTTTTTTTTTTTTTTTGAAACTGTCTCTGCTCCACTGTTCTTTGTAGAGATAAGCCCTTGAAAATCACCCTTCTTAAGGTGTAAACTTGGTAACTGTACATTATTGTAAAACATTTGATTTGTTATAGGGTAGAAAAATAGAGAAGTTGAAATCTCTTCATGGTGTATTAAAGGTCACACAATTATAATAAAATCTTGCTCCAGCAGCTCCAGTCACAGACAAAATCAGTCTCAAATTTCCAGCGAACAATGAAGTCCCCATAGAGTTTCAGCTTCCCCAGGAAATCAGGGTATCTCAGGCTGTGTTGATTTTAAGTGTCCTGAATGCCCATCATAAAAAAACGTGTTACTCAACACAGTCACAGCTCTTTTGGGGTCCTCTGATTGAAAAAAAAACGCTTTTTTGGGGGGGGCATGGCACTTTTCTGCTTCCAGGAACCCAAAGAGCAGCAAGCTCTACTCTCTTTGGGTGAGATGCCGCAAGCTTCAATGTAATTTCCTAGCGTGCCACACATCAAAATAAAATAATAGTAATACAGAACAAAAAACTACATCCTCACAATACAAGCTAATCTTCCTACTTCCCATCAAGCGAAACATATTGACAACTGACAATAGGCAATTAATAGATTAATGAGTATAGCTCTTATCTGTCGACATTATGAGTTTATCTGGTTGTAACAGGATGAACGCAACACGGGCCTGCGCTCACAGGAGTGCTGTCCCAGTAGAAATGAGATCATTGCAGCAAGATATGAATGCAGTAGTTTGATTACCAGGTATCACTCAATGGAACAGAACACCCACACTCACACTTTATTCTATACATTTTAAAATTATTCAAGGGCAAAGAACAGAATATAATTTGCTAGAGACAGAATTAGAGGGAAAGGTTTTACAAAAGCAGGAGAGATTAGGTTTTGATCCAGGGTTAAGACCACTGCCTCTGGCACACACAGAATCCATCAAAATAGGTGGTAGAATGTAAAAAAAAAACCTTTCCACCTAAAACTGAGACTAAACTCGGTGATGTCTGCAATACTGAATAATAAAAGAAACTTTTAAAATCCTTTGATAACCCATATAAAAAAATAAAGCACACAAACTAGTTTTTCAGAGGTTCTAACTCCAAAAAACAGGGCTGTTTCTGGCAGTGGTAAGTTCACTCACACCGTGGATAAATTGATACGTTTGATGTGCAGAAGTACAGAGGTGCACTGGAGGATGCTGTGAAACCTGTGGAAAAGCAGATTTTCCAAAGGACCTGGGTAGGAAGGCGAACAAGGTACGAATTTGGGGAGCCAGAAAACCATTATCTTGATTGCACTGACATTTTGACCCTGGAACACTTGCCAGGTACATATCTCCCCAGCTCTGTGCTTACTTACTCCCTATTTCCACCACAGAAGGAAGCCAGATTTACTTCTCTTGTGCCCAGAGCCAAGTTCTGCCTGCTCTTCCTAGCATGTGTAATCTAAGTTTTCTCAAGGGGTCCATTTGTACAGATAAAGTGAATTTGCCCTTGATAGCACTGTAAAGTTTCAAGGCAAATATTGTGATGGTTGTTGTGGGTTGGCAAACACTCTGCAATTTGCTGTGTGGAAATTGCTGTCCTGCTCCAGAATTATGCAGGCTTTCATAATGACTAACGGCGTGAGGCAAACGCAGCAGGACAGTTGCATGTTGATCATTCTATACAATTTTGCTCATAGGCTGTTTATTTGGTTTCTTTCAGAGCCCAGGGCAGCCAAAAGAAAGACACCAGTGGAGTGAACTTTGGATCAAGCTTGACGTTATTCCATTGCAATACACTAAACAGTAAGAAATGATATATTTATTCTGATTTGAACTGAGCCTCCATTTGGAAATAAAGCTGCAGTCCTGATGATGACAGTCCCGTGGAATGTGCCTGTGGAGGTTCAAGGTACTGCTGTCCCAGCTACTCAGCCCTTGCAGAGCAACCTGTGGCTTTGCCTCCCCACATCAGGGTGCAGCATCAGAGGTCACTGTGTGGCTGCTGGTCTGTAATTCCAGCAGCACAGCAGGGGAATAGCTGCAGGCAGGGGCATTTAAACCACAAAAGCAAAAATCACCACAAGGCATTTTAAACCTTCTTTACATCTGGACCTCTGCTGTCTTAAACAACTGTCATGGGAAAGGGCCCAAAAGCTGCTTCTGCATGTGTCTGTTTGGATGACAAAAAGAGCTGTATGAGCCCAGAGAAATACGGAATTGTTATATACTACATTGAAGAGGGAATTCAGTTTGTGTCTCATTTTTAAGAGCTAATATTCTTTTATCTGATCAAATGGTAAACAGAATTGGTAAATCAAGTTTTGAAGGCATATGTATTTGCAAACAAAACTTTATATTCAACCTTTTCTAAGATGATCTCACAAATCTGTGTTGATATCCTCTGTAGTAAAAATTTTTAAGAGCTTGAAAAATAGTACAGTCTCCCATGCACTGCTTTAAACCATGTACATGCACTTCTACATTTCCTAATTGAATGGGACCTTCTAGGCATGCAGTGAGAAGCAGCTTTGGAAAATAAGTGTAGAGAGGGACAGAATGTTTTCCAAATGCTGATTTAATTCTGTACTTGGGTATTCTATTCCACAGGAAAACAAACCAAAACTCCCCCACTGAGAACTGCAATGTGTCATTCAAACACATCCCTCATGCTTCAGGGATGACACGTTCATGGATGCCTCCCAGAGCACCCTGCTACACTGAGCTGAAGCTCCTGGGCCCTCAGAAAGGAAATGTACAGACAAGATGGCACAAAAACTGTGAGATATCACACTTCTCTTTAAACACACTCCTTCCACAGGCACTGCCTCCCATCATTGTAGCTGGATGCCTCAGGACTAGTCTGGTACCACAGCCTTGTCACCTTGCTTTGCCATTCCTCTTCCCAGGGTTTGAGGAGCCCTGGAATGCTGGAAGGCACAAATCTACCTGTACTATCCCCTGGCAAAACCAAGCCATGAGTGTTTAACACAGCTTGGTACATTTGCTCCTTCTCTTAGAGGGTGAGAAGTCCCAGGCGTTTCCCCCCAGAATTTCTGGAAAAACTCTTTTACCTACTTGCAAAATTTTCCATACAGGGAACTGAAAAAAAAAAAATTAATTCTCAACCTATGTTTGAATGCATGGACCAAGACTGCTTCAAAAGGGAGCAAGGGAAAGGAAAGGAAAACAATGGTCAAGAGCCAACACTGCTGACTGTTAATGGACAACAGCTTCTCTTGACATAAAATGGTGCTGCTGCACTGAGGTCAGGGAAGCAGCAATATTTCATCTTAGCTAAAGAATATCTGGACACAATTGTTTCTCATGTTTATATTGTAATTAATACTTTAATATAATTAAATATTTTCCTGTGAAGGAGTTAATGAAGCCGTGCTTAGATCTTTGTACACGTTTACAGCCCATTATTTAGGACATAGGTAGAAGTAAGGTCCTTTAAGAAATGAAGCAACAGGAGCCGTTAACCAAAACAAAGAGATCACAAGACATGTTAAGCAGCTATTGAACCTAATGGCTACCTTCCAAACTGGCATTGCAAGGCTGAAACAGGAGGGACAAAGGATTTCAGACATGGGGGGGGAACCAGCCCAAAAAAAACAGACAGGTGAGGACAAGAATGTTGGCTCAGGGATGCTTAAGATCTGATAGCAAATACAGTAACCACAGAATCTTTCCTATGCTCAGGAAAAGCAATGGAACTCTGTTTGTTCTTTGCAAATAAACAGGATTACACCACGGGTAGAACCAAATTTGGTGCTAATTCCCTCCTTTCACTGTTGATCCCTGCTGCTTTCCCCAGTCTGGAAAACCCAGTGGCAATTTGGCTCAGAAAGACAGCACAACACAAAAGAATCAGAAGCCATTTGAAGAGAGCTACACACACATTCTCCTCTCTCCCCATCAAAGCACAGCTCTGTTCTCTCAACCTCCTTGGCCCTCTGTTTTGGTCTGCAAAATGGAAATAACCCAGCAGAGAAGAGTGAGAGTCACAGATCATGAGCCCACTCAGTGAACTCTGGGAGAAAGAGCTCCCCTACTGCCCTTCAGCATTTTTATGCCTGCAGCACCTCCCTTGTGGTAAGAGCTACCTACATGGGGAATATCTGGTTTAGTTCTATGCACAGAAGCTACTTCTACTCAAAATATTTGTGGAAAATCACCAGTTTCAGATGTGTGGCTGAGAAACCTCAAATAAAACAGAGGAGGTTTTACTGCAAATATAAAGCTCTTCACAAATATCAGACTTTGTGACATAACATCAGCTGTGAATGTAAAACAACATAGGGATGTGTTTTCCTGCAACAACAAAAATTTAAAGATCAAATACCTTATTCTTCAGATTTCCTATGCTGATTTCTGAGAATCTAATGAAACACAAAGTATGTTTGCAAAGTAGAACGTTTACATATGCTTCATTAATTAGTTTGGCAAGGCCTCCAGTACCAAAGGTGCACGTATTTTTACACAGGCTTCAGCAATCTGCCTTGGAGCTTTCAATATTCATGTTTCTGCACTATTTGTGCTCTGTATAATTTCATTATATCTATATATATTTTTTTTTGACAGATCTTGGAATTTGTCATTCTGCTAGGATTTCTAAAAATATCCTTTCAGAAAAACTTCCACTGAACTTGACTGGAACAGGAGAGGTGGTGCACACTTTTCCTTTTCTTGGAGCTCCATCTCAGTCCAAGAGCAACACTGTCCATGTAATCTTGGCATCGCATTTCACACTAAGCTCATGATGAGCTGAATTTTCAGTAGAACTGACTGTGAATTTTCAGATGAAACAACTTCTCACTGGAATACAACAGCTTGTTCAAACAGAATGTTTTGGGCTTTGACAACCTCCCAGCTCAGCACAGACAGGAATGTCTTATAAAACTGCTCAAGGGGCTCCTAAATCAACATTCTTTGGCAACAGGGTGATGGACTTCCTAAGTTTACTGTGACACCTGAGGAGCTGCTTTCTCCCAGTTTGAACAGAAACAGGAATAAGAAACAATGTTTTTTCAGAAGCCAGTGTTTCTGAATTTCCTTTCCATCTCCAATTCCCTTTTTTACATCTTACCCCAAATGCAAACATCCCAACAAAGGTCTTCTGGAAACACAAAAATGTTAAATACCACCTTTTCTAGTCAGATCACTGAGAGGAGTAAGGGGCTGCAAGGAGGAGATGGGAAGCACTGAGAAAAGTGATGCAGCAGCAGGCTCTAGAACCTTCACACAGATTTACCTGGCTGTGAAGCACTGGACTGGCTTGAGAGCTTTCTCCATCTATGTCTAGTCCATTTTTCACTTTGCAGTGGGCTTTATTGCTGGAAAAAACTATGCAAGGCCACTCACTTGTGGCAGTACTTAGCATTAGCTAAGTTCACAGGAGTACTCTAGAAGTACTCTAGTCACAGGAGTACTCTAGTACCCAAAAGTAACACATGGAAAAACCCAAATAAATTACTAGAATGCATTATCCTCCCAAAGCAAAGGGCACATCCTCACGTAGAACTGTCCTGTCTCTCCACAGATAATGACATGACGTGCTAAAAAATCTTCCTACACCTTAGAAAAATAAGGAGGAATGGGGAATATATTGGAAGGGAAATGCAAAACATAGAAGGGTTGAGGAACTGCCTCCCTTATTTTTACACAATTATTTTCACCTTCTCACAAACATAAGTATACATTCATGTTCCTTTCACATTCATGTGTGGCACTTCAGCCCTTAATAATAATCAAATATTGATTAAGTGTTTCTGAATTTAGGAGCAACTTGCTCAAGACATATGTGCTCCCTCTAAGAACTCCACATCCATTCAGTCAAGGCAGAGGCAGGGGCTGGACCACATGCTAGAACATAACATGGTCTACCTCATAAAATGCACTGCGCCTCCTGAAAACCAGGTCCCCCTCGGCCTCAATCCTGCCTGCTGTGTGCTGTGTGCAGCCATTAAATAAAGCCTCCAGCATTTTACTGAGCTTGGACAATCACACAGGACAACATAAGAGGATCAATGCGGGAGGTGAGGGTAAAGACCAAACAGCTCTGGAGATGTCCTGGCGAAGATGAGTAAACAACAGGCCTCCACAGAGAAGGGGGATAGAAAACTCAAATCACACTGAAATTTACCAAAGCTTAAAGCTGCTTACGATAATGGCTAAGGGTGAACGATTCGTTTCAAACCAGGCCAAATTGAGGAAAAGAACCTTGATGCACGCACCAATTTTGTTTCTCAAAGTCAAGAATTACCTAATCAATAGTAGTGCTAAAAGGAGCTAGGCACTCTCAGGGGTACCATTACAAAGAATTGCACTGGATTTTAGCCACCTGGCTCCCAATTGCTTTAATAGCTGTCACATGGCTAAAGCCCAGGTTGAAGCTTTAAAAGTTTACCCCTTGGTCTTCCTGAGCATCCACTGCTGTCAGGTGGCAAATGCGGAGCAGCAGGAGGGACTGCAGGATTTACTCCTGCATTGACCTGTACCTGAACATGGCCAAGAATTGCACTGCTGCTGCTGCAAGTGTCACTTACTGGGTGAGGAAAGGCAAAGCAGGAGAGGGTAAAAGGGGTGAGTGAGAGAAAGTGAAAGAAACTGTGCTTAACCCTTCCAGTGTTGATAGCAGCCTCTACCAGGTACTCACATCACTGGCCTAATCCAATCAGCCCCCCTCTTCCATTAGCTAAAAATAAACTGGCACTTTTTAGGTAATGCTCAGACGCTCCCCCCACTCCAAACAGTGCTCCAAATCTTAATGGAAAACCTTCAAGATGTTGAAGGTTTTAAATCAAATAAAGAAGCAGACACAAGGAGAAAAATCCAATCAGAGCAGAAAGGGTTGGATTAGACAGGAACTGTTTTTCTCCAATTGTCACCACCACTGAACTTCACAGGAGCCGTAGCTGGAAAGACAGAAGGAGGCAGACAAAAGAGAAGAGGAAGGAGGGGTTTCTCTCATGCTCCTATTAGACATATTTTTACAGAAGGAAAGGCGGCATCATGTCAACACCACCTAGGTTTGACTTGGTTCCTGGGCCTGCTCATGGTCACCTATGGGATGGTGAGCATCCCGATTCCTTTCTCAGACAGCTTCCACAGCTCCAGAGCCTTCCAGGGATGAGGAGAGAAATGGGAGTTGGCCTTGGCAGCAGCCCCCTCTCAAGAGGTCACCCTATGGTGAGGGTCTCAGAACACAGAAATAACCAGCAAGATCAACCGCCTTTGGAAAGGAAGTGGGGTAATACTCGGTGAATCACAGCTTGAGATGGAAGGGGCCTTAAAGATCACTGGACCAGGTTACTCAGAGTCCCAAGCAACCTTGGTGACATGCACAACTTCACTGGGAAAATTGTTCCAGTGCTTCACTGCTTCAATAAAATAATTTTATTGAAGAAAGAACTTCTTCCTAAAGAATTTCTTCCTAACATCTAACCTAGACGTACTCTCTTCCAGTCTGAAGCTATTCCCCCCTTATCCTATCACTCCCTGGCACCGGGAAAAGTCCCTTTCCACCCTTCTTGTAAGCCCTCATTTAAGTATTGGAAGGATGCTATAAGGTCTCCCCAAATATTGTCATGAAGAACAACAAATCAAAATGTTTCTATGTTGAAGCTGTTGGGCAAAGGGAATAAAGAAAATAAGTAAATCAAGGAACATAAAGAACCCAAAGTAACTGACAATACCCCCATCAATACCAGAACAAAAGCTGAGTATGTAACTTAGCATGAGGGAAAAAAAGAATAAAAAAAAAAAAAATAGGATTTGTGTACTATCAACACTCTTGCTACCCATTTAGAAGACTGAACATCTAAAGCTTTGAAGGCTAATGGTTAGATACTGATTAGGAGAGAAAAGAGGGAATGGCAAAATATTTCCCAAAATACTAGATAACTGTTATGAGCATCCAAAAACTAGGAATTA
The DNA here is from genome assembly GCA_013400315.1 of Bombycilla garrulus. Taxonomy (NCBI): domain Eukaryota; kingdom Metazoa; phylum Chordata; class Aves; order Passeriformes; family Bombycillidae; genus Bombycilla; species Bombycilla garrulus. Next base: position 195,769 of record VXBU01003887.1, read on the forward strand.
TATATGTGTGTGTGTGTA
>VXBU01003887.1:195795-336952 GCA_013400315.1 Bombycilla garrulus
TATATATATACATATATGAGTTTGAATATATTTCATAGTATGGTCCATTTTCATTGACCCCTACATACATTATATGTACTTTAGAATAATTATTTTGGAAAAAAAATCCCAAACCAAACAGAATGTCCTGAGCCAAAGCAAATACTGGAAGAAATTGAGAGCCCTGGGATTTCTACTGAAATAAAGGACAGAAATCTGATGTGGTGGTGTTACTTGCAGGTCTGATCCAGAACTCATTAATTTGATAAGCCTTGACTCCAACTGCAGGAGTAGGGTCAGGAGCCCAGGAGCATTGGTCAGTGCTACTGTTATGGTGGCTTTTGCAGTATCTCTCTTCATAGACATTAGAGCCAAACCACATCAGTTCCCCTTAGCTGAGCTGGATTGGCACTTTAGAAATCCTAGTGCACAGGAAATGTTTAAATCCTCACATTTGAGGGGTAAGAGCAGCATAGAGCTCAGCTACTGGCTAAATATGGCTCAGGAATAATGAAGGTACTGGAACAGGCAAGAAAAGAAGAAACAATGAGTAGTAAAAAAGGGAAACAAAACAGAAAAAAAGGTACAGCAAGGAAGGGAGAATAGGAAAGACTATGGGAAACTGGGGAGGGCAGGAACTAAATTAATCAAAACCAAAAAACAATTGGGGAAATGGAGACACTGAGAAACACAGAAGAGCACTTGAACTCACAAAGTAAAAACAAGAGGCAACAGAAGGAAATAGTGAGGCAATGAGAGAAAGAAAGAAAAGGAAGGGGAAAAGGTGTGAAAAGCTGAAAATGGCAAGATGTAGGAGAGAAAATGGGAGAGAGGAAAAGGGAGGGAAAGAGAAGGAATTGTACAGGCAGAGGAGCAGAAAGAGGAGAACAATCCTAGGGAGCCTGCTGTGGTGGGTCGCAGAGGAGTTCACAAGCCCATGCACTCCAACTATTTCTTTTTGATTCTGTGTCATTGTCAGGCTTCAGACTGCAGCTGCAAATTGTTTGTCTGGCAGTTCTGGTAGGTTTGATTCAATAACTCCTGTAAGAGGGCAGGCAGGATATCAATGCTGCTTTATTGCCTTTTTCTCTGCCTACAATAGCAATCCTCCAGTTATACAGTATTATAAAGTGCCATCACTGGGGGTTGTATCTCAGCATAGTCACATCTCATCTTCCTGGGCTATAATAAGCCGGGAAAGGTAGAAGTCTGAAACTACATGAGCTTTGTGAAAGGATTAACATTGAGGCCTAGAGATTGGGCATCGTGGACAGGCGCTGAGCAAACAGAACTTCACTTCCCAAGGACCATGAGGGGAGCTGGGGACATCCTGCTGGATCAGCTCCAAAAAAATACACTTGGTAGTCTGGGCCAAGCCTCACTCCAGCCACTGGTGGATAAAGCATGGACACTCCAGAAAGTTGTGACCACAGCTGGGGAACAGAAGATAACATGCGTGGTCCTGGCAGCTGGGTAACTTTTCATGTCTCTCTCCACATCCTTGGGATGTGAGCTCTTTAAAAACAGCCATGCAGTGACATTTAACATAAGATTGGACTGACTGACGTGAACCTATCATTTTTCCTCCGGGAAGTTCATTCCTTCAGGCTGTGGAGGGGTTGTACTTCTGCAGTCTGACACAGAGAAATTTCTCCAGCCTTGAGTGTTCATGACCTGTCAATAAAAAGAGGCCTTTGGTTACACAATGTCATCACACAGTACCTTTTACTAACAATAAATTCGGGTTAAAAATGTCACAGCAAAACAGGAAAATCACCACACAGAAAACTGCCTGTGAGGCATTTTATTTGTGTCCTGAAAAAACCCCCCCAAAAAAAAAACCTAACAAAAAAACCTAACAAAAAAACCAGAAAAATTCCTGACACACTGTCCTGGTTAAAGTCGCACAAATCAGAACACAACTTCTCATTCAGGCCTGGTCATTACAAATATTGGGAGTACCTGGAAAGAAAGAGACCAATTTAATCTGCTTAAACTTTACCTCTCTTATACACACATTTAGAAATCCCTTTTCATTGTAAAAATCGTAGATGAACGTCTAAGATTAGGTCTAGAAATCATTGTGATTTTACATAGCAGTTTATTCCATATATTTCCATCCTTTTGAGTCATACTGTTCAGCCTCCTACTTATTCTTAATAGATTAATTTGCAATTGCTCCCTCAACATTTCAGCCTTTCGTGATGGAGAGCTATTCCTCTCATTTCACTCATCAAGGCTCTATATAATAATGAAAGTTCCCATAGGTCACCTCTGTCATGCCTTATTTCCTTAACCCCTTTAGCCTTCCACCCTGATAAGCGTTCTTAAACCTAGAGCTGTCTGGGTTAAGGCAAAAATAAAATTTCTCCTGCAAGTGACTCTGTATTGCTCCAGTTTTATAGAAAAATGCCACTATAACCATGTGATTTCAATTCTCCAACTCCTTTACATTGTCATAATATCCTATTTGTTTTTTCCAAGCAGTTATACACGCAAAACTGCTGAGATTCTTCTCTAATAACCCTGGGTCTCTTTTTTCCTTGGTACACTGAATAATAAGAATTCTGCTGTGGTTCAGTAGCTCTAGACCTACTGTTAGAGCCAGTAAAAGATCCAAATCATCCTCATCTGGGTGAGAATTGCTTCTTACTTGCTGCTTAATCTTTGTATTAGGCAGAATAATCCATGTCTGCTGGGTTTCTTTTTGTTATACTGTTTCAGAACAAAACTGATAGGCAAGATTCTGAGCTCCCATACATCAGCATGTCCGTAACATCACTTCACTGGTCCAGCTTCACACACTAAATAGATACTTCAAAAAAAACCTAGAGGGCATGCCGCCAGTTTGAATCTTCCAGTTGCTCCTTATGACCAATAGCTGTTTCCCAAGATGTAGCCCTGCTCTGTGATGTACATGGATGTGGGGGAAAGTCATGACACAGCCTGCAGGCAAACAAGCAGGCTCTGGGTGCAAGTGAGGGGTAGCTGGAAGTGTCCAAAAGTAGCCCTGTCCTCCCAAGAAATCCACATTAAATCAGCGAACCGTGGCATTTATTTAAAGAATGACTTCACACTGCGTCGTATTCCAAGTTGTCTCTTCTTTTATGCAATCTGTCCGTTCCACGGGAGACAAAATATTTCTGACCAGCAACGTGGAGCTAAATAAAACAGCTGCCCATCCCCACACACAACTTTGAGGGCTGTGCATCTTTAGGGGGAGGATACAACAGTTAGCTCAAAGCAATTCAGTGCTGATTGGGTTGGGGATCATTTTCTGGCGACTAAGGATGGAATTGAGACCAAAAAATCATTTCAAATAACTGCGGAGGAGCCACAGGACAGCAACACCTTCCAGTCTCTAGAGACCTAGAATTGATTTGAACTGGTCTACCACTTAAATGAAGAAAAGCTATTATCCCATCACTAATCTCCTGAGCCATTCAGTCCCACTTGAAGCAATTTTTTCTTCAATAAGCTATTTTACATATTTCACTTAGTCCCCAATCTATGGGAGAAGCTTATCACGTGATTTGTTTAAAAAGATAAATACCTCTCCCCTTCGCATTTCTGTTTATTCTGGGGTTTGTTACTAACATAACAGAACTATTAAACATGTTCCTCCTCTTCTCTCCTTATGGAGCCCTGCTTTTCTTCCTACCATTCCCAAAATAAGACAACTTCTTGTTAGTTTTTGGAAGAAGACCCAGCCTAGAAGTATGTGTTCTAGTTTTTTTTCCCCACATAAATGTAAGTTTATTGCCCTCAACCATCATAGCAGCCATCAGTACAAAGCTGATACCTACTCTATACACAAGAAGGGTAAAATCCAGGATTTGCAATGCAAAAACAAAGATTTGCTAAAGATGCATTTTGTAAAAGCAATCTTAATTTCTTTTGGAGCATTCACGGGCAAAAGACAAATGTGACGCCCACAAATATGCAAAGATGCTGTAATTATTAAGAATGTCTTAAAAATTGGGTCTTTGGTGCCTGAAACCAGGGAGACCAGAGCTGCAGTTTGGTAGTAGGGCCACACTGGCCCAGCAGGAGAATTCTTTGTGAAGAGAAATCAAACACACGTTCATGTTCAAACCTCTCAGTTTCTCCCACTGTTTTCCCACTATTTTGTGCACTCAGGGGAGCCTGGTTTGTCTACTTTATGCTTTCTCTTCCTTAAGCACTTCCTCTGTAGTTTCTCCCAAATTTACTCAGCCCTCCTCCATCACTCCCAGAATTAGAATCCGTGCCTTTGAAAAACCTGGGTTTCCCTCATTTCCAGGCAGCTCATTGCAGCTCCTGCTCACCCCACAGGTTACACTGCTGGAGCAGCACTGCTTTGATACAGTTCCTCTGGCAGCAATTAGAATCAAATCAGCACCGGGCTGTTTATAAAAAGGGATGTTGCTGTAATGACACCATCAATTCTTCCAAACATTGTAGCTATTTATCAAGTGATTAAAGTAGAGTAACTTACTCCAGGTTTACTAGCCTATTTTCCACTGGAACTTAAAAGGTTTTACTGCCTCAAGTATGCCACTTGGACTGCTAATAATTTCAATTTTATTACATTATCATATTTTTTAGATTTATTTCTAGGTTTTGCATAAGATTCAAATTGTTACCCAGTTTATAAAATAATGTGAATTTATCTTGGTCAAAAATCACATTAGGATAATTATCTTGCCCTTTTGGCAGATAATTTTGTTTGTAATATATTGAAAATGCTTTTTTTTTGTCTTCCTAGCCCCTCATTCTTGCAGAGGAGGCTATTTTTTTCCTGACACAGGCAACTCCATCTCCCTCTCACTGTCAAGAGCTGTCTCCTCCCATTTTCCCCTCGCCGTTAGGGGGAACCCAGACAAAAGGTGTCTGCTCCTCTCTTCCAGCTCCCCAAAGCAGCAGATGCAGACAACACTGGAACCTGCCAAGCTAAAGACAATTCAGTCAGATACTAAATACTTGCTAAAACTCCCAAATTATCAGAAAGATGCCACTTGTCCAGTAGCAGAAGAAAGTTGCAGCAACTAAGGCTGGATTAAGCAAATCACACCTTACCCTCTGGCCAGGATTTCTGACCCTGGAATGTCTGAAAAGCCACCTATGATCTCCACTGTCAGCACTTTGAATAACTGAAATTAGATTTTTCAATTTAGAGGGCATTTTAATACTTAAAAAGTACAAATTCACAATTAGCTGAAACCTCTACAATTTTTGGGGTTTTGTTTTGGTTTTTTTTGTTTTGTTTTGTTTTTTGGGGTTATTTTTTTTAGTTTTGGTTTTGGGCTTTTTTTTTTTTCGGGGAGGGTTTGGGGATGTTTTGTGAAAAATATTTGAAATACTACTTATTTAGGAGAAAAAAAAATCAGCTTTGGGAAATATTAAGTGTCAAATTTTATTTATAATGCATGGGATTTCCTTTGTACCTATACAGCATTACTATAAAATAAGATTTTTTACTGACATATTTTAAGCTGACGTAAGAATTAGTAAAGTAAAATAGCTTCTTCTACTTTATTAAGGATATATGCTGCCTGCTACTGATGGAAACAACTCTGTTACACAATAAAATAAGTAGCATTCTGATATAGAAAAAGGATAACAATATCCTGAGTGCTGAATAAATTAAAGGAGAATTTTTCAATACTTCCAATATGCTTAATTCTAATATTCTAATTCTAAATTTCAGTGATTTTAGTTCTATCAAACACTCATGACAGAAGTACCAATAAAAAGATACTGGGGAATATTCAAAAGGTTTTGAGATATGATGTTGAAATGTGAACCATTTTTTAAGCAAAATATATTATATAGCTTAGGAGAGTTACAAAAGCAATTCTCTCCTTGTGTTTTTCCCTACTTCTTGTTTAAGAGCCCAGGAAGCTACAGGGTGTATCCAATCTTTTTTCTGCTTTAGTGTAGGCAGAGAAAAAGAAGCAATGCAAAATTGGACAACACCTAATTCCCAAAACAGAGATGAAGCAAACTTTGCTTTAAACATTTGGTCTGCACTCCAGTTTGGTACTGAAGATCAGTTTACACGTTTGTGTTATTTCTGACAGCAATACTATGGAATGCATACAGCCAGAAAAAGCATGCATTTCTGGGGAGAAAACATCTTCCTTTGTCCTTCACTTTCGCTCAGGACTCGGACAACATTAAACGCCCATCGTGCCACTGTCCATGGTCAGGGAGCCAAAAACACACTCATGGCAGCAGCCAGGTATGAGGGAAGCAGCCCAGGCTCCCTGCAGTTAGAACAGGTCCAGTTCTGTGGATTTCACTGGAGTCACAGGGAAATTGCACCAACAATTTGTATAAATCACAATCCAGACGGATTGGCAAAAAAGGTTTGAGTGCTTTGCCTACTCCACATCTCTGAACAATTTTTTCTCTTGTAATGACACGGTGAAGAAGCTGATGATAAATACAGAGTGTATCACCCTGTCCTCTAACTCCCTCCTTATTGCTTTTGCAACATAATACATGCATCTCAAATAAATTAAACATGTGACATATAAATTCAGTTCCTGCTTTTTGGGGGTTATCAAAATCCTGAGAAACCAAAATGCTGAAAATCACTTGTCAAAACGTTCTGGTATGATGTAGTTAAGCTGTCATCAACAGCTTAAACACTATTTATTTGAATATGTAAAGCAACTTTCTGAAAAAAAAAAATAACAAAAGTACAGAGTCTGTTGATCACACTTCTGTCTCCAGATGCCTTAATTCTGCTTCCCTGATCTCCGGGGAAAAAAAAAAAAAAAAAAAAAAAAAAAAAAAAAAAAAAAAAAAGAAACTTCAAATGAAGGGCAAGGGCACAGACACTCTCAGTGAAGAAAGCACTCTGCTCCACTGACACAACTGATGTGACACAGTATGGCAATGGCATCATTGTGGCACTACAGGATTATTACTCTGCAATGCCCATTATTTGAAATGGAGTTACTCAGTGCTTACCACAAAATGCAAGCAGCATTTTGCAGTAACACAATAAATAACCCATGTCATCTCTGTATCCTCACCTTTTGCAGAAGCAGATACAGAGCCAATCTAAGAACAAATCTAGAAGTGCCATAATAATGTTGGAATGACATGCCTCTTAAGCTGTTTACAGCTGACAGACTAAGTGAAATGGTTTGACAAGGGGCAACACAGTATGTGTTGACAGCCCTGCTTAGTTCATATTTGAAAGGCAAAATTAAAGTCATACTTTTACAAGGTGCAGGGTTCTGCTCACCTGAAGGACATTCTCTTAAGCAAGGTATAGTATTAAGCCTCTGCCATCCTCCTCCTCCTGTCTCACATTTTTATGTGTAGGCCACTAAGTGGCACATCTCAAAAACCGGTCCTGACTGCCTATTTCAGAAATTGCTCGTGAAAACATATCATTTAGAAAAGTGTGGAGAAAGCAACAGTGAGAACAGCCATAAATGTTCACACTCCGTAATTTAGGGGAGCACAGCAACATATGGGCAGCATTTGGCTTTTCTTATAGCAGGTAGCACTGTTAGGAAAGAGCAAACAAAGGCTGAGTACAAATCCCCTCTGTCCACAGAGACAACTTTCACTTGATTACAGGATATGAGAGAAAAACATAAAGACACAGTGAATCCTAAAAGAAAGCAAACAAGAGCTAAGATAATTCAGAGGAAGGGGCTGGAGACAGGCACTAGGAAAAACAGCTGTTTGGCTGGACTTACACAGCTCTAAGACAGAGGGAAGGCTCAAAGGACAAATGGTGGCCAAAAAATGGGCTCTCACTTCCTACCTGCTCCTTGCTAAACCCATTGGCTGACAGCAACCAGAGGCTGTTAGCAGCTCTTGTGGTGGTCAGTGAGAATAATTTGGTGGGCTCAGGCCAGCTACTACAGAAGAGCTCTCTTCACTGCAGAAGTTCCTGCTGTTACTTGGCCCCTCACTGTTAGAGGCCATGGGAAGCCGGAAGCGTTTTCCTTCCTTCTCACTCAGGGCTCCTGAGGAGGGAAGTGCCGACACCTGCTATTAATTTTCTGTGGATAAGCCCAGAGTTCAGCTGCTGCAATGCCAGTCAGTCCAGCTCTTTTAATGAGTCCTGTAATTGGTGAAAATGAGCCCAAAGTGGCCAAATTAAATCATCTCGCTGGGGGGAACCATCAGGAAAGCATTAGGAAAGTTGTGCATTTGGAGGCATAGGATGCCATTGCCTTTACATTGGACTGACTCTACCAGCTGAGCCAAACAGAAGCGAGGAGCCTGGCTGCTGGCAGCACCTGCCCTACAGGTGAGTGCAGAGCCACATCCAACTGCAGCCTCAGTCCAGACTTCGTATGAAGTGCTTCCAGACAGTTCCAGCCTCCGTGTTTGGAGCCCACTGGCAGATCACAAACAGGGACTGCACAAAACTTCGGGCTGAAGCTGCGGTTCAGGAATTGGAATGGTGTGGAGTGGAAGTGTTTTTTCAAACTAATGGAAGTTTTGCCTACATATTTCTTCCTGCACATGAAGGTCATCAAATGTTCATGTGCCAAATGTTAGAATTGATGCCATCCTAATGAACTCTGAAAACATTTTCCTGTCAAAGCAAATAGAACAAGTTGACATCACTGATCCCAGCATCGACCAAAGAGGAAAAACAAACAAACCATCAGTTAAAAAACCAGAGGGGTTTTTGTGCTCTAAGTTCAAGGATGTGAGTTCAGCAGTGCAATGACAAAGGGGAGCACGGTGCAGATAACAAAAGGGTTACACTCACTGCAAAGGAAGTCAGTACTGAGAAAAAATTTGCCTCAGCATCAAGGTCAGGAATATCTGGGCTCCCCCAGTTCCTACTGTGTGGCACACGAGATCCCTTGTGTCCGAGCTGTGCTGGGTTATTACCTGTAACATGTGCCACAGGCTAGGACCTGAGTGGAGACTGAAACCTAGAACTAAGCCCTGTCAGAAGTTGCAGAATGATTACTCTTAAAAGCAAGCCAGCAGCTCTCAACTTGTCTACCAAGAAACTTTTTCTCTCCTACTTAAGCTGCCTGAACTTACAGCCTTCTCTTCCTCCATCTCCCTGGGGATCTCCCAAACCGTCTATCCAAGTATAAATCATGGAATGGCAAAACCCTACTACAACTGAATGCAAGTACAAAGGAAGCATATCTTACAGCTGCACTGCTAAATTGGGGTTTGGGAAATCTAGAGACATTTCTTCCTTCTAACACGTGATTCCTCTATGTCCCTTGGCAAACTCATGAAATCATTCCACATGGGAAATAACCATACCTCCTCCTTTGCCCCTCCTGCTTGTTCAGAAATTTGGGACAGAGCTCATCTTGCTCACTGTCACATCACTGTTTCTAGCAAAGAAATGTCAGACCACAGCCTCTGTAGGTAGCTTGGTGTGGTCAGTACACAACTAATTAAAGCTAATTTTACCATTCCCACAGCACAGAGGAAAAGACACAGACTTTCTGCAGAGTGCACAGCAGGTATGCAAGCCTGGTGAAAGCAGGTAGGTGCCAAGAGCTGATGAAGTCCCAGTATTAATGTTTCTCTTCAGCTTCTCTGGCCATTTTCTAAAGGGCATTTTTCACAGAAATTGCTAGAGGATACAGGTCCTGTTGAAAAGTACAGCATTAAATTTGGGAATAATGACAGAAGAACTAGACCAGAATTGAAAGGATGATACACATTTTGTTGTCCTTTCATCAAATACATTTCTATTTTATGTACTGTTTTAATTTCCAGCTCTCCCCTGTTCACCCTGTGCCGTCACCCATGTTTTTTGAACTGAAAGGTATTATCTCAGCTCCCATTTCTCCAAAAGTCACTTCTAATCTCAGTCACTCTCCAGCCCCGCAGTTTTCCTTCTCCTTGACAAGCCTGACCACTTAAATTTCTATCAGCTCAGACAACATTTGCCCACACCCCTTTCTGTTCCTATCTCATTTCTTCCCCTTCCAGTTTTTGTGATGCCATCATACATCTATGCCAGCACACAGAGCATGCAGCAGTAGACATATAGATCCTGACTGTGTTCAGAAAAGGGGAAAGGTTGAAGTGAATAACATCCCGTGTATGAATTATTTCCTTGCTTGCTATACTACAGTGAGCTGTGCTTTCATATACTGTGATGGATGTGAGTTATGGGTCACTCCCTCACTTCTGAAAATAAATGTACAACACTTGCCAGTTGTTATACTGTATATTACAAAATTCTATCATTTAAGATTTATGCACTTAGCAGACCAATCACACAAATACAGGTACAGCACAGCAGCTCTACTACCAGTTTTTTTTCCCATTGAGACAGACAGACACACAATCACCCTTAGCCTTAAAATGCTGCTGCATTATCCAGAGGCGGACATTTTATGGACAAAGAGTTTATCATATCCAGAATTTGCCTTGGGTGCAGTAGACTTAGCATGTGTTAAGTAATGCTTAAGTGATTTGCTGAAGTGGCCTAATAGCACAAAACACTCCTGGCTCTATTTGCTTATAGATACATTTCAAGGCACTGATTGAAGTCTGTAGTGCCCTAAATGGTCTGGGATCCAGTTATTTAAGAGATATCATCTCTCCTTATAAATTTTATGTGGTAATTGAGAACTACCAGTTGGTTTCTTTTCCTGGGTGGACAGTGGGATGTCTTAAATGGGAGATACATGAGCCTGGAACCTGTCCTCATCTGTGCCTTCAGACACAACAGTGCTCCAGAGGACTATTTCAGGGAGAGGTATGAAGCTGGTCTCTTCAGCGTGACAAACATCAGTTCATGTCTTGAAAGATCTTTTACTTCATGTGTGTTAGAAAGACAGCCTGGCTGAGACTGGCCACGTGTTCAGAAAAGCTATTCCACAAACCTTTTTCTCTTTCTCCTGTAAAACAGAACCAGTGAAAAAGTGGAATATTTGCACTCTTGCATGCACCATATATGCCACGAGGTCTGAGCTGTCCTTGCATCCAGGTCATGTCACCAGAGAGACTGGAAATCCTTGCTGATCCCACCTCCTGAAGGCTCCCTTAAAATCCTCCCAGTGCCACTGGCAACCACTAGCCAACGAGAGTGTGTCCTGACCACCTGTATTTTATTTACAACCACTGTTCCATTTCAGGTTCACTGTCACTGGCAGGAGCTGCTGAAGCGCTGGATGCCCTTATCTGCTTTCTTCAGGGAGACAGATACATGAAATACATAACATAGCAGGGTTTTAAGATTAAATGCTACAAACACAGATTAAATTACATGCTCTTAATTATTTTAAGGAACTCTTTTTCATGGCATTCTATTCCAAGTTTCCAAAATGATTTCTACTTCCCTTTACATTTAGAAACATTTCAAACACAGCAGAGAGGGAATGCATTAGTGGACAGAACTGGCCACACATAGTTCAGGCCTGCCCCCAGCCATTCCTGAACCTCAGCTGAGCCCATCCAGGGCAGTGCTGTACAGGCCCCTCCAGGGGGCTACCAGAGGGGTCCCCAGCAGTGAGAAATGATGATAATGGCACAACATCTTCTAAAAATCAAAATACTATCACTTTGGATAATCAAGAATGAGCATTGCCCTCATCTCTGTTTCCATAATGCCAGCAGAGACTGTCTGGTCACCTTCTTGAGAGGACGCTTGATTCAGGAAGGTTGCCCTGATGAAAAGGAACCAAGAAAGACAAATAGCCACCTACAAGCTAACAGCCTCAGTGGGTTGTTTTTCTGTTTGCTTTAGTTCACTGGCTTAAAAGGGTCAGCAACCCTCATCCTGAAGACCCTGTTAGTGAAGTAGCTTTGAGCAAAACATATAATTAACCTTTGGAACTCACTGTAGCAGGATATCATTGAGGAAGCATATGAGAAAAAAAATTAGGTTTTTTTTTTTTTAAAGGAGTGTATATAGGCAACTCTAAGGACACAAATATCAGTGTTTTTACTGCAGAGAATTCACTGGTTACAGCCATCAAACACTGTACTTCTGGGAATCAAGAATAAACAAAACCAGGGACTAAAAATAAATTCTTCCCACATTAAATGGTAGGTGAATAAAATGGGCAAAACCAGTAAGGTGAATCCGGACTGCTGAGAGTCTTCAGAAAGTGCCACTCACAGAGATAGGAATAGAAATTCTGGTTGGTGAACGGATACTTGACCTATTCCATCATGTCAAATTTTTTGTCCAGCTCTTTCCTTCATATTCACTTACTTTCTTTCCTGCACATTCACTACTTTCATCCCATGTGATGGCCTTTCACCACCTTAGAACGACTAATCAACTGTACATGAACCCCGGCTGACCACAAAGATCTAACAGGCAAGTTGAAAGCAATATACATCTGGAGAAGGTTTTAAAGAATCAGGAACCAACTGAAAGCATTTGGTTTTACTGTGCAGGAGACTCACATGGCTTCTGCTGAGAAGGACCCAACTGACAAACCTGCCTGAAAACGGCATCCTCCACGTGACTTCCATCAAATTTAGAAAAACTGTAAAATCCCTGGGTTAGAGGGACAGGGCAGCAGACAGGAGACATGAGATACTTGGAATGCACTGACATTTGGAGTACTTTGAAGCAGTAAGGCTCACAACTCTCCCTCAGCACAGGGAAGGTTTGAAATGTGCAGCACATGCTGAACCATCAGCATTCTGGTAGCGAGAGTGCGTGGAAAGGATCTGTGTAGACAGGATGCCACAAATTCTCCCATTTTGTTACCATTAGTATAGTAACAATCAAGAAAACACATCTTTAGCACGACTGAGTGAACTTATCAGAGAGGTAGCAATCGTACATCATTAGAAAACTAGTGTTGTGTGACTGACTACCAGGCATTCACAGGGCTCTCTCCTCATCCTGTATCCCTTCACTTTCATCAATCCATTCCAGCTTTGAACAGGTAAGCCTTTAGATTTGATCCAAAGGATGTTCACAAGTTAAAAAAAAAAATAATTGTAGTTTTGACTTTAACTCTTCTCAATTCAAAGCCAAAATGTCGTCGTGTGCAGTGGTGTGGAAAAACCCAAACCGTAACAAAAGCCCCTACAGCCCCGTGAAACACAGAAAGGGAAACTATGCTGTGAGTTCTGACATTAATGAAAACACAAATGGATTGATTGTAGAGAATTTATTGAATAAAATTTAGTTGGGGTCCTTTTGTTTTGTTTTAACGATTGCACACCACTTAATTTTATGAGCTTGATTATGCCTTTAAGGCACATTCCAGCAGAGGGCTGAGGTGAAAAAGCCTCTCCAGGGAGGATGCAGCAGAAGGAAAAGCCTCTGGGATGTGCAAGAGTTCAGCTAATCCTTTCTAGGCATGTGTTCAGCATTACCTACTTGCAGCTTTTGCACGTCCCAGTGGAAAAGCAAATCTGTGGGCCAATGGCTAGGAAGTTTCTGCCTCCTTCAGCCCACTGTGACAGGTATGAGAGGGGGCTGGTCTAAATCCCCCGTCAAGCCTAACATCTGCTGGCTTTTTTGTGCACTAGTTATTCTACTTGGGTGCCCAGTCCCATCAGCAAACCCTGGAACTTCTCAGAAAGGACGAAGATTATGTACACCTCCTGTATGGCATGGCAGTCAGCACTGGCAAGTTCATAAAAACTCTACATTTCTCACTCTAGAGAAGGTATTATGACTTAAAACATTGAAAATATTTAACCTAGACCTAAGAATAAACTGGTCCTCTCGCCTGCCCAAGAGACCAAGTTGTAACTGACACTGAGGGTCTGCAGCTCTTTGACCCCAAGGCTACTGTACCTCAGTCTCTTGATAAGCAGGTGCTGCTCCTTCCACTTCGCATGCCAACTAAAAGGACTGTTCATGTCCTCAGCACAACAAGCTTTTAGCAGCTGGAAAGAAAACCCACTAGAAATGGCGTAAAACATTGCTCATAGTGTTTGAGATCCTTGAAACAAGTTCAAAGCAAATTCCACCAGGTGCTAGAACAATTCCAGGTCCTCAAATGCAGCTTCCTTCCCTTTAGTGCTCTTGCACACTGAAATGTACAAGTGTGTTTCCAGCAATTCAAGTCCTTGCTTTAATCCATGAATGCAAAAACATGTCCTGCAGACTCACTTTGAGAAAGAATTTTGGAGTCCTAAAATGCAGTGTGCACCACCTGGTCTTCGCAGGGTCTGCCGTCATAGTCCCTGCAGCAAACAACCAGGCCTGGGTCTGTGCAGCAACTACCATGCCAGCCCTTCTGGGGAGAAGTGCTGGTCCTGAGGGGTGCCACAAGGCACAGGCAGTTTCTGGAGGGGTTCAGGTGTCAGCTCAGCTTCTCCAGAGCAGCAGAAAGCTGCTGAAGGCTGCCTAACTCCCCAGTTAGGGCACAGTTCCTCAAGTCAGTTCCTTGAGGTGACCATGCAGGGCCTGTGGTGCGAGGGCAGCGGAGGGACAGACCTACTGCGTGTGTTCAGGGGCTGGTCCAGCTGAGCTGCCCCACATCCTGCCCTGCTTCTTGCCTGTGTATCTAGGGGTTGTGTGTGTTGGTCATTCAGTCCATGTTTCCCTTCTTTTTGCCCCCATCTTCCCTCTACTCTGTGTCCCAGCCAGACACTGTATTACAAGAAGTATTCAGAAAGGTAGAAAAAGTCAACCTGGGCAGATTAGGAGGGAAATTCAAGCTGAATTTAGAAACAAACTTAGAACCAATGAGAAATGCCCACATATACTGTTAATTCCTACAAATCCTTTTCTGTCCCGCTGATAGGGATGGGCAGCACCCTGAATCCCAGCACCCTGGTGGGAATCTGTCCTCGTGGTCTCCAGCACAGCCCATGCAGTGCTGCCACCCAGGAGGGCTCCTCCAAGATGAGGGATAAAGGAACAGCAGGACTGATACTGTGGCTAATGTGGCACAAGGTTCCCTCAGCACAACGTGCCCCAGCTAATGAACGCACTGCCCCAAGTGCAAACAAGCCAGGAAAGGTTCTGTTTTCAAAGCAAATGTATTGCACTTCAATGGAGATTTTTTTTCCCCCTAAAAAGTTTTAATATACACACTAAATTAAGCTTGAGAAAAGGGGACATTTCATCTTTAATCTATTTACTTCTGAATATTTAACATACAATTCTGGCACCAATCACCAGATTTAACTGGAAAATTACTCACTAATCTGTTTGCTTATTTGGAATAATTGGGTAGGCTGCCAGGGAAGAGGATTTCCTACCCTGTTTAATATCTCAGTTAGTAGTCCAATTTCAGCTTGGCGGCATAATTACTCTGACAGAGCTGTAGCCACAGGGCCTGTGAGTGGGGCTGCTTTTTAAACCGTAAATTATGGAGGATTAGCATTTATGAATTTTAAATCAGGGCTGTGGTAGGAGACACTAAAGCTGCTTAGAGCTTGCAAACCACTGCATTCAATCACCAGTCATTAACACATTCCTTCCCAGGACTTTCTGCAATCACATTTAATAAAAAGGTATTTTCTAATTTGTTTTAAATTATTGTGGCTATGTGTCTCCAGTGTAGCACCAGGGATAGGGAGATGCACTTTCCAGGCAAAAAAAAGCACCACAATTTAGTTTGACCCTGGTTTACTCCCACAGAAGATGTTGAAGGGACTATCTCCTCTGCTTGAGCCCTACCATTTCTTCTACCAGACGGATAACACGTGGTTTGATCCCCACTAAAACAATTTAAAAAATTAAAACCTGCTGAAAATCAGAGCAGCAATGTGGCTGATTGGCAGAGATCTGAACTCTGCCATCCCTGTAGCTCAGGAGCTTTGGCTTGTGAGCTCTCCACTGTTGTGTTTGCCTGTCAGGCTCACGATGAATCATTATGGGGTAAATCCTTCCTTTGATGTAGGCATGTAACTTCTTTTAAGGCCAATGAGAGTTATGTGCATGCACTGAGGGCAGAATATTTCATGCCCTGAAGAAGTCTTAGGAAAAAAACCTGCCAAAAATCACACCGCTTTGAACTTCGAAGTTGCTCCACTTGGGAGTCTAAAGAGCTCTGAAGCCCCAAGACATGCATCCAAATGCAAATGCTGAGCCCTTCTTACTCCTAAACATGTGCATCTCTCCCTCTGTGAGCCTACAGTTCAGCAAGGGGTTTGACTTAGTCCTTCACATGACCCTTTCCAAGACCAAACAGAGGAAATCTATGATTTTTACAGAGAGTTTTCATACATTAAATTATATCTCCACATGTTAATAAAAATTCATAGATATGTAGAGCCTCCACCATAAAACACAAGACATGAGTGAAAGTTATATGCAACAAAATAAGAAAAGGGAAAAGAGGGTGGCAAATTGGACGGAGCAAAATTTGATCCAGCACCTGTCACTAAAACATGACAAAAACAGAGTTTAAAAGGGAGCCTAAGCTCCTCCCACAGTATCCCCGTGCAATTAGCCAGACACTCAGAGGAGCTCTGTGCTCTCAAAGCCACCTCCTGGAAAGAGCAGATGGAATTCCCCGGATTGCTCAGCCAGGGGGATTTGTACACCCTCCTCAGAGTCACTCAGCATTGACCTCTGACACAAGCAGGATACCAGCTGATGGTGCATTACGCTGCAATCAACAGTGCTATTCACTTCAGAAACCAGATGATTTAAGATTCCCAAACCTCATTGAAAGTCGCTGAAAATTAGGCACTTTGAAAAGTCGACACTTTTGAAAATGCCTCTTAATCTCCTAAATTACTCATGCTTTTGAAAACTTTACTCATGCTAAGTACTTTGGGGGCCTCAGTCAGTGAAAGCTAAACTGAAAGACGCTAAGGAAGGACCATTCACACAGAGCCCTGCTCAGCCCTTATCTCTCCTCTTCCTCCTGGCAACAATAGACAGAAGGAAAACGGAGCTCTTGGCAACACCAGCCCTGTGCCAAGAATTAGTCTGACAGAGTGGCAGGTCCCCAGACCCTATTAAGGCTACTCAAACAGATGGATTTTTTTTCCCTACTGCACCCTGAGTAGGCTTTTTCTAGCTGACCTCTTTCCTCTGAAGGCTGAGGGTACCAACACTTGTCTCCAAACTGCAAGAAAGATGCAACCTTTGCCACCACAGTAAGAACAAGTTGATCACTCCTTGAACAGAGCGAATTGTCCATGTCTCAGGAACCAGCTCCATGCATTGCTCCTCCTTCTAACGTCTCTTTTCCTCCATGTAGGTGAAAAGCATTTCCTAGTTCAGCTTTCTGATTGCACCACAGCATTCTCACTGATTATTTTGTGTGCTCTCTGTGTGTACATATACAACAGGGGAGCAAATGTTCTGACAGCAACATAGAAGCAGCAGCATCTGTTTAGCGTTCAGAGTCTGAGAGGTGCTTCTGAGTAGTTTTTGCCCCTTTGAGGAGCATTTAAGGGTAAGGAATGAGCACACACATGTGAACAGGATGAAATCCTCCCCAGACTATATACGTGAGACTTAAGTGCTTCTTGCCTAGATCATGAATTGTGATTTCAGGAGGTGGCAAGGCCTTGATGGGGAGCTGTGTCTGAACCTGGTGTGTCAGGATCACCTGATCCCTAACAAACCAGAGCAATGCCCAGCCTCCATGAGGGCTGTACTTTGCCTGAGCCCAGAGTTCAGTGACCCACCTGCGCCTTATCTAAAGCACCTCTTCAAACACACTCATCTGTCAAACTGTGGGAGGGGACAGAGGCATATTACAAGGAACTGGGAAAAAAAGCCATTTCAGTCGCTGTGCATTGTTTGGAAAAGCACCCAACAGCAGGACGTTCCCCAAAGGGCTGTTCGAGTTGGCTTTGGGAGCGTTGCTGTGATCTCTGCAGAGACAACATAAGGGCTGCAACGGAGACCAGATTCAAAACCCTGACACTCAAATTCTGAAAGGAAAAAACCCAAATAATTCAGACTCAACTCCTACACAGCATCTCTGAGAAGCTTCAATCCCTCAGCATTTGGGCAAAGAGCTAGGACACTTTTTTATTCCCCTCTGTACTATGCAATTGCCTCAAAATGTTGGCTGCAGCCAGAAGTTACATTTTAGTCCCCATAATAAACCAAAGGAAGTGGAATATCCTCTACATTTAATGTCTGCATTTCTTATCCCACAAGGTTTTTCTCTGTGGCCCTGAAAGTACCTCGAAACTTGCAAAAGGAGAAAAGCTTCTTCTCCCAAGGCAATGGACAGGGGGAGAAGTTGCACCATATACATCTATCTATACATATCTATATATTATAGATGTATATATGTGTGTATATATATATGTATATACACACACACACACAAGTGACGGATGAAACTTTGACTTGGAAATATCTCTTCAGTAGGCTTAATACGCTTCCTCTGCCTGAGGAATGTATAATGTATAAAGCAATCCTGACTGCCTCCTTCTCAAAGCCACCTGAACAATCTCCTTTCATTGGCCATGGGGCTTTACAAGCAGCTCCTCTGTACAACCAGGTGGCTCAGCATATGGCCTCACTTTTCTGCCACTGCAGATAGAAGCATTTTAGACCTTTTATAACTTTAACTCTAAAAGGCTGGTTGCTGGCAAACAGAGCCATCCCCATTTCCTCTGACACAGGAGAGGATCCACTATTGTTCTCAGTCCCTTTCAATACTGTCACAAGACTAGACCCTTCTTTCCTTGATTGGGAGAGTGGTCAGTGAGATGCTGTGGATAAGAAAGCCCCTAAACTAATTAAAAGCTCCATTTGCTCTTAGCTGGTTATACTGAGTATGGTATCCGTAGCAAAACTGCAAAAATCCTCCAGCATGCATTGTTTAGTTGTGAAGGGAAAGATGGACAGTAAATAATTTGGTGATTGCCACTAGCAACTCAATGTTCTTCTTCCTGAAGGAAAAAATAAAGGCTGCTACATGAAGACTGGTAGTATGAGCTACATAGAGTACAATACTCCACAGGCTCAGAGCCTGTGTAATTCCTCAGGTTTGCAATCTGTAGCCTTTTGGCATAGCAAGAAGGGAGATGAGTTCTCATGCTGCTGCTCTGAAGGAGGAAGAGTCAGTTTAGGTCATCTCACCCATCCAGAGCAGCAGGCCTTGGTGGCTGTGGAAGAGAGTTTATATCCTTCTGCAGAGTTCCAAACACAGAATCATTCAGAGCACTTTATTGCCAACAACTCTACAGACCACAGTGCACTGGCCTCTCAAGTCCTGCTTCACAATGCTGTGAAACCAAGTGTTTCCCATTCGTTTTTATCACTCCTTTGGTCTCATGGCACATGCTAAAATTGCTGTCTCAAAATGATGCAGCATGCTCAATATTTGGCCATAACCTTTCAGTTCAGGTGTGCATTTCCCTTACTTCTATGAAGCCACAAGCCTGGTGAAAGCCAGCTGAGACTATTTTCATTATTGTTAACGAGTCAAAGCACATAAGCTGTTTCTCATTTATAGTTTGATATACCTGTATACTGTAAGAGAGCATAATCCCATAAAGCCCAGGTTTCAAAATAATTCTCTCATTGGAAAACACACGAGACTCATCACTGAAAAATATACTGGTCAGGACTGCAGATCTGCAGAAATTCTGTGAGACAGGAGATCAATGAGTATGCCACCTAATCACACCCTGGGCAGCAAAAGCCTCAGTCCTACAAGCACTGGAGTCACGGGATAAGTTTTACAATGGTTTGGCTGTGCCTGTTGCATGCCAGAAAGGAAGGACAAAGTTGATGTGTATCATGGTAGGACAACCAAGCAAGGTTAGAACGAGACAGTTCAGATACCACTGCACAGGGTCACATCTCAGATGAGCCTTATTGAAATATTAAAACTCTTCAGGACACCTCTGTATTGCTGTAAGTGGTTTAGTGCCTCCCTCTGCTTCCTAGTTTAACCTGGGGAGAAGCTGCTGAGGCAGGGAGAAGGGGCATCAGCTCAGAGAATCTCTCACAGAGAGGCTGCAGTAAAAGTCTTTGAGCTACGTTTTCTATAAAGGGCTTAGTGCATATATTTAGGACGTTGGACTCTGCAAGAAATTCACAGGTTTTTACCATGCTCAGATGGAAAAAACACTTCAGCTGCAAAAACAATATCTCCCTCATGTACCTCCTTGTACATAACAGACAATTTCTCCCACAGGCAAGCTGAGAGAACTATAAGGTCTTTTTTCCCTTGCCAATGTCTGCCAGATGGTACCAACCCAGACACTCCTAGGCTCTGGAAACACACTACTGAAGGAACTGTTCCTATGGGAAGGGGAGTGTAGAGTATGTAAATAAGGTCCACTGCAGGGGTCCCACTCCAGCACCACTCCCTGAGCATCAGAAGAAGGCAGGACACTCTTTCTGCTCTCCCTAAATATTCTGCTGTTAGTAACACCACCTACATTGTAAAACTCAAAAAATCCTCCCTTTGTCTTCCAGCCTTCAAAACACCAAGTTTTAAGAGTGAAACTTCTAGATTGCAGATTAAAACTGATTTATCACACCAAAAGGATCCTGAGTCAGATCCACAGCTGGCATGACTGACTTCAGTGCAGCAGACTGATTTCTACTGCCTGAGGTTCTGCTCTTCCACAGTTAGTGACATCTCAATTTCCTTTTTAATAAGCAACAGGCCCTGTTATAATGGGATATATGGAAGGAGAGATGTAAAAGCTTATAATGTGAAAATTGATTATCATGTACTTCAGACTATTTCCTGCTGTGCCCTTTGTTTTGGTATGCGTGTTTCATTTCATTACTCCGAGCTGTTCACCGTCTCTGAACTACACTATGAAATACATTAATTATCTCATTATCTTTGGGGCAAAACCTTCAGTCCTTCTTAAAAGCCATATTCACTCAAAACCTTCTTTGGGTTCATTAGGGATTCTGAGTGTGATGAGAGAGGACAAGACTGCAGATACATCACAGCACACACCAGATAAGATTTTGGTTCTGTTTGTGCTTCCGTCACTTAAAATAAAAATAAAATAAAATTCAATTAAAAAAAACCAACAAAAACACAGCTCAGCCTTTTGTTTAAAAAGGTTCAAATAAAATTGCTCTCAAGTTCCCAACTCGTATGGCAGTGTGAACTCATAAGAACTTTTCAAGGCTTAGTAATAAACTTCCAAAATAGAGAAGGGAAATGACAGGTAACTTTACTAATAGCCCTACAGGAAGGTGCCACAGAAATATGGCAATGTCAGCATCCTGAATTAGCCACTATATCAGATAAAAATAATATAATACTTTTATTTTCATAAATAAATCTTAATTAAGAAAAATGTCTTCTCAAGGCATAAAGTAGAGGAAGGTAGGAAAAAGGAAGGTAGAGGAAAAAAAATTCTCCACAACAACCTGTGTCACACACTCTCACACTCTGAATTTAGGATGGGGTTGGGGTCATTTTGTAAAGAAAATAATGTTCCAGGCCCATCACAATTTGTGAAAGTCAGGTTAGAGTGGAAGCAAAATTCCCCACCGTCCTCACAAGATTTCTATCCCTGTTCTTCTGTGAATACGCTAGAACGGGTGATGGATGAGAGCCTGCCCCTTTCTAGAGTCCTTGCTGTGTTTTGTGATAACTCATTATATTTCTTTCTTTACAAATAGCCCCATTAACGCTCCAGAATTGAAGAGAATCATAAAGCTTGAAACATCCCACTCCCATTCCGGTGGAGCTAGAGGTATTGTTTCATGAATTACAGAGCTGCCAAAACCTGATTTATCCAAGCGAAGCCTTCAAAGCCAAGTCACAGATATTTATTTATTTATTTGGGATTGTAAAAGAAAATACTTTTTACTGAGATAAGGATGATATAACCTAGCTACAGCTTTATTTAAATTGAATTATGTCTCTTTTATATTTCTTCAACAATATGGTTGATGGAGATGTTTTAGTCCTTGTCTTTTTGGGGCTGAACTAAAAACCTTATTAAACCATTTATAGAAAATTTACAAAACATAGAAGAGTCAAGCTCTTTCAAAGTCTCTGTGGCCTCAAAACCTTATATATTGTGAGATTAGATGTCACTCTTAGTCAGATGATTCTAAACAAGACTATTATAATCCTCTCTGTTATGGAGATATTTATTTTTGTCTGAAAAACTTCAAAGCAGGCCGCGACAGATAATCAAAATCAAAATTCGCATTCCAATGAGAATTTCTTTTTAATAAAGAACAATAATTCTCACAGTTCCTCTGTGAAGGATAACTGAGCTCACTTACTTCAAGTTTGGGGCCTGGGGTTTGTTAGTGGCTTTTTTAAAATTATCTCTCGTTAGTCATTATTTAATAAAGTATTTGCAACTTTTGGGAAGAAGTGCTGCACCAGTCAAGAAATACAGTGATGAAACCCTAGCACTGTATTTTTTTTTTCAGAATTTTCCCTCAGAACTAAACAGCCAGGGATCACCATCAAAACACAGTCCCACAGCTGCCTTCCTGGGTGAATGCTCTACAAGGTTTTCCCCAGGGAACTGAAGCCAGCTTTCTTTGGAAGCTGAGAATGCCTGGGCAGGGAATGAACCTGCTTTTCCTTGTGTGCATGCTTTTTTGAATGTTTCTATGTTTCCTTTCTGGGTTGGTAGTGGCGATGGGGAGCTCTGTCTGTGGAGCAGGACCTCAGCATGGCACCAAAATATCTGATTCTTCACAGACACTTGGAGCATCTCCTCAGGGGCAGCTGAAGACAGCTTGCATCCTTACACACTGGATGTGCTCAGCCAGGGCTGGCAGCTCACCTGAGGGTGCTACAATTGTGATATTGTCCTACTTGCCCCATTCCCTCTGGTAAACTCCTGGGAAGGAGAGACATTTGGCAGCAAATGCAGTGCAATCCCTGAGAGATGAGACCACTGCTAGCTGGCTCTTTACAGGGGCTGTGCACAGTTAAGGGAAGGTGCTTTTCCATTTCCAAGTAGAGCACCAGCCTGGCCCAAAGCTTGCTGTAGCACAGATCTCTTCATCTTTCCAGAGTACTGCTGTTTCCTCCCTTTCAATATTATTGACAAAAAATGAAATACCCAGAACCGGTGAAACTCTTAAATCTGTTTATAGAACTGTACTGGAGCTTCTACCAATAATGCTGAAGTGGAGGTACCACTCCCCTTTCTGGTGCAAACCTCCTCTAATGCCACTTCAGGAGTCCCTCTATTCTCCCAGGGACACATTCAGATAAAAATGTCTGCATGGCTCACAGGTAGGACTGTTGAGATTTTGTCTACCTGGTAACAGCTCACAGAAATACACAATCTGCAGACCCCGAATCAGCATTTTCTTCAGTTACTTATTCACACCACAAGTTCTCTCTTCATTACAAAGAATTTCCTGTGTGGAAACCAAGGTCAGCTGCAGCAGGAAGAGTGAAAAGCAGCACAGTAAGCAAGGGTGGTCCAGCAAACCTACAACACTTCTGCCAAGAGCTCCGGAAAGAAACACCCCTCAACAGAAATAACCTCAGGCTCCCACTTACTGTCACTGGGGCTTTGTACCAGAAGAATCCACTTCATCCCCTGGGAAATGAAAGGCAGAGCAGGACAAGGTGCCAAGAAACTAGGTTCTGTCTGGTGGGACTTTCTGAAGAAGCAGAACAGCTATTTACATTTGTTTGGTGTAAGCTAAAGAGGCAACAGGCATCTGAGAGCAGCATCCTGCCAGCCCAAAGTGGCCATGCACCACCTCACTGAGGTACAGAATTTTCTGGCTGCTGTCACAGGGGCCTGGAGAGTGATCTTTGCTCACAACACCTCTCCCCATCACAGGCTTGTGTAGTCCCCTGGATGCAAGGCTGAATTTGTACCTCCTTTGTTATATAAATGAGATATTAAAACACTTCTCAGATCCTCTAAGGCAAAAGGGCTGCCTGCAAACTGCAAAATCTCACTTCTGTGTGTTGGGCTGGTCAGCTGCTCCATCCAATCCCTTTCCAATTTGCTGGGATTTATTTTTACATTTCCTTTTCATGCAATGCATCCTGGCCCACATAGGTTTTCATTCACTGTTGCATAATTGCTTCATTCACACCCCTATTTATTTTTTAGTAATTAATTGTTTTATTAGTGGTCATTCCAGAACAGTGCTGTGTTGAAACACTTACGAAGGAAACCTCAAAAAAAAAATTGTGACTGCACATTACATGGACTGCTTTGATATTCTGATCTCACCCCATTTAAGTACAGTTCTTGAAAGTGAAGGACAGTGGTGTGAGTCTATCTCAGTTAAATGCTAGCTTTGCTCATTTAATGATGCAATGGGCACACTTGGCTGTGTTCACTAAAATCTTGTTTGATACCAATTTAAGCCTTAAAAAAATCCATTAATGTCTGAATGTCTCTCAAACTCACTTTTCAATTTATTTTGAAAAGACTCAAAGTTGGATAAAACGGAAAAAATCTGCCAAAGATTCAGTGAAAAGGAACTGATTTGGAAAAAATGGTAGTTTTAGTAATGATAAACCTCTGCATACCTTTAAAGTATGGCTCTAAATCTGTCTCTATCCTCCTTGCATCTTTAGCTTTATCCTATGTAATGCACTAAGCACAATTTTCTTCTTGGAACTATCTCTTATAATGGAAACTTTCTTAAAGGGCTACTGAGGAAGAACAGTCAAGACCCCAAAATGTGAATTCTTTTTCTGTGGATACACCATCTCCATTTCAGATCTTCCATCTTGGGCCTTTTCGGTGTCAGCCTTCATTTTGATGGGAACGCATAGCCAAGATATATGGAAGAGCAGAAAAAGAAAGAATATTTCCTCTTCTACCTTGCAATCACACTGCCTCATAGATCATTAAGGTTTTATTCCATGTCTTGCTGGGACATAATTGTTGAGCCCATTTACTCCATTGGTAGGAAGGCTTGCTTTCACTTTTGTTTTTTGGTGACAAAACAAAAAGATTGCAATAACGAGACCCAATACCTGCAGCCTGCCTTGGTTTATTTTAAGTTTTTTGGGTTTTGTTTCCTGAAACTCCCACAGGTGCTAATTCCTGCTGAATCAGAGCATGCTTACATGTTGCTTGCAAAAGTACACTACAAGATGGGCTTGGAAAAAAAACATAGGCTAAAGCAGAGAGTATTTTTGCTGAGGACTGACAGAGCACACCCTTAGGACACAGGACCCTGGTGGGCAACATGATGGACATCGAGCAGAACAACAACCACTTTTGGGGAGCTGCCCTGACAAAGACTCAAGTGGCACCAGGGTACCTATTATGGCTGCTCCTCTATTTCTAAGCAAAATTATATCAAACACACAGAAAAGACAGCCAATAATGAGAAACTTGCAGCTGTTCTCGAAGAAAGACTTTTTTTTATTGTACCCCAATCCAAAATACTTTAAACCAGTTTTATCAATAGCGATAAATCAGTACGATGATATGATGTCTCTTTAATCTTTTCTAAAACAAAATTTTTTGAACTTTTGAGCATGGCCTTCCCAAATGGGTTAGGTCTTCTAAGACAGCATCAAACCTTCTTTTCCTTGCTTCCCATGTCAGCCCGAATCCCAATAGTTATGAAGCATAAAAAAAGTTCAAAGTAAAATATAAATTACCATCCCCTTCAAACACAAGTAGAAGTCTTATTAAGTCTCTAGTGCTTGAATCACGTCCCATGTCTGTTCTTTAGACCTTTCTTCCTTTGTGAGGCATAAATGGACACATCTTATTGATTTTCTTTCAACCTGGATCACCTCGATTGCTGTGAATATGGCAGACAAATCCAACTCATTCTCCCGCAGGGAACGAGGAAGAATGCAGACGAGAAGCTGGGGAAAGTCTTCTCACAGTGGGATACCAGGAGTCATTACGCAAAAAAACCAAGTCTAACTGCTTGTAATTCCAAGACCTTTTTCTTTTCAGCTCCTTCAAAAAAATTTCCTTTTTTTTTTTTTTTTTTTTAATGCTGAGAGCTCTTTCTTAAATTTTTTATGAATATCATTTTGGCTACCGTATCAATTTCTGAGGGTGTTTTTGTTTAAAAAGAAGAGTATCAAATAGGCCGGCGGTGGCTGCAAACCCTGATAAATACGTATAGTTAATGATGAGTGACTGTAAACAGACACTGGTCAGAAAGAGAAAGTCAGAATCAGAGAAAGCATTGTTTGAAGCTTGACAAAAAAGCTAGTTAAAACTTTTTCCTTCTAACTTGGCTCCACTTTGTATTTTTTTTTTATCATTTATAGACTTACTTTTCTAAGGACAATTGTATGAAATGAAAGGAAGTGTAAAAGTAGAAAGATTTCTGTGCCTTACACCAAACCACTTACTGTACATGAAAAAGGGATTTACTGAATCAATTTAGTTGTGTAGGGTTTTTTAAATCAAGTGAATGATTTCACTGAAGTGGAAAAAGGTGGCAAGAATGTGCAGCAACCCAAGCTTTGCTCCTAAAAGCAACAAAAAAAGACACAATTGAAATGCAGTGGGACCTCTGCGGATGAATTAGACAGACTGTGTACAGACACTTTGCAGTGACAATCTGCTTCTGAAAGGGATATATTAAGTGCTAACTGCACTGAGGACGTAAATTGAAGACGGGATATCCAAGGACTAATTTCAAAGCACTTCTCCTTGTTAAATGAATTGCTGAAAGAGCAGGGTTTAAAAGACTTTGTTTTGTGTTAAAGGATTTGAGCTACACCTATCAGCAGAGTGCACCAGCAAACCCGTGCTAGCATAATAAACCCGCCACCGTCTGATCACCATCCCCTCCTAATACCATCACAGCTGTAATGAGTCCAATTTCTCCAGTGGTTCTCAACACCCCCTGCAAAGCTCTCTGCCCCAGCCTTCAGCTTCCACCGCATAAAATTCATGTCACTTTTACAGTGAGAGTGGAAAGTTCTAGGTCATTAGTTTAACCACATAAAATTTTAGAAAACAAGATCGTCAGCAGCAGGCTCTTAATGCTTTTTAATGACACGTTTATACATCAGTAACTATATTTTCAGTAATTTCAAATGAGTTTGGAACAACTCATTCAAAATGGAAGATGCGGAAGAAATTGATACTTCCTTGACAGACAGACTTTATATTGGCATCAAATTACATCATTTCACAAAGTAATTTCGATAACAGTATGCATAGAGCTTGGGGGATGTCTCAGAATAATACTTCCCACAAATATGTACCCTAGTAGGTGATGCTGTTAGTCAGAACTCTCCCAGCAGGCTAACACTGAGCCCTGCATCACCTGCGTGCTCTCCTTTTCTGGGAAGACTCAATGTAGTCACTGATCAGAAGGTCCTCAGGAGTACTGAGGGCAGACAAAACACCTCAAACAGCACGTGTAAATATTTCTATGACGGACACCCCGCTGCTCATAGCAGAGTGCTTAAAAAAAAAAGAACCAGGAGATAGGCATGAAGAACAAGAAAGTTGTAGTTAGGCAGGAAGCCACGCCTTCTGGATTCACAAAAGTACCAAAAGGAATCTCAAGAACCAAAATTATGATTTCCTAAGAGCCAAATGGCCAAAGTCTGAGGTCAAAATAGTATTTTTAGGAGGAAGTTTGCATCCTTTCTAATAGCCCAGTAGACAGTGCACCGCTCAGATATGTGTAGAGGCATAGGCAGGCTTTCTTTCACCTCAGACTTCTTGTATAACCTTGAACACATCCTTTATCTCCTCAGTACATCGTTTCCTCTAAGTACACATGAATATTGTAGGGCATTATTCAAATATCGCAGTAGTGGGAATTATACAATAATCTAATAGAGTAATTTCAAGATTGGCTGTTCAGAAGAATTTAGGCATATTTCCCCCATTTTAATTTTTAATAGAGACAGTAAAAGCAATGCATACAACTTGTAAGATCCAGCTATAGCACCTGGTAAAAGAATCCAGATGTTCTCTCTTCCAACAGCATCATTAAGCATGAGTCTGATGTGAAATATTTATAATGAAGGTGAATCATAGCCCACAGAGGAGGAATCTAGGGCTCTATCTTCTACTAGCATCAAGCACAAAAATGCAAATACACTGAACAAATACTGCATTAACTTTCAAATCACACGTTCCATGTCTTACAAAGTAAGACACAATTTAGTCCTGATGCAGGTGACAGATGGTAGCAGGAGACCACCAGTGGAACAAAGTGTAAAAAACCAGATTTTGAAGGAAACACGCCCAACAGTCCTGGATGTAGGAGCTCATGGCTGAGTGATCCCCTGGGCCAGGGAATACCCTTTTCCCTCTCACAGCAAAGGACACGATGAAAACCATTTCTCAAATTTACCAGTTTCATCTTAAAACTGCTTCAGTTGTTTGTGGTAGTCACTCTCACTAAGACTGTTCTGAGAAATAAATCATCTTATTTACAGGCCACTTTTTTCATGCTTAATTCATACCTATTCATTCCTGTGCCAGCACAGACCTCTAACTTAAACTGCTCTCATCAGCTCCCAGCTTTTGTCCTACAACAAAACAAGACAAGACATACGGTCTTCTTTCAAAAATTAAGCTCTCCCTGCATTACTTCCAAACCCAATTAATCCTTAAACACAGGAAGACACAACTGTTTCATTGCTCCATATCTTACAAGATTATTCAATACTTTCTTAATCTCTACTGGCAAGACTTCCCCTTATGCAACAAAGAGCCATTTCAGCCACTTCTACTGCCCTATCATGTTGACAGTTCTTAACCATTGACATATCTGTCTCTCATTTCCAGCCCATGAGCTGACAGCAGAAATATTGTGACCATAATGATAAAAAATCTTATTCTCTCTCAGTGCAGGTAGCACAGCAGGGCAGAGAACATACGGGTGCTGACTGCCTCCCAGTACTTCATTTGGCTGACTTATTTCGCTTCCTAAACCGTTCAACAAACTGAAGTACCATCACATCCACGTTATTCAAGTCTTTCAACTTCTCCTGAAGAACTGTAATCCACAGTTTCTGCTGCCCCAGTGAAGCATAACACTCTCAGAAGCATCTTTGTGAGAAAGAAGTTAACACTGTACGTGACTCATAAACCTTACATAAATTAAAAATAAGAGACCAATGTCTTCACTCTTCATAGGTAGATCTAAGAAATACATCTGCCCAAGAGTAGAAGTCTGTATAAAAGACTGAGTTATTTATCATGGTTTCATCATCCATACTTAAAAGAAAACACTAGTTTAGAAGATGGACCAATGCTTTCTTCTATAAACACCTATCATAAACCACATGACCTCAGAAGGAAGATAATCCATAAAGCCACCCACATACCCACCAGCACATTCATGAAAAGGAAACAAAAGAAGATCATCTATAAGCTCTGAAAGATGCTTAAGACATAAGACAGTCTTCATCCAAAAATAATTTTAAGAACTGGGACTAGACTTTAGCATCAGGTCAGAGTTTGATATCCTCCATTTTAAAAAGTGTCTACAACCAAGCATGATGGTAATCATGGAATCACAGTATCATTAAGGCTGGAAAAGACCTCTAAGACCATCAAGTCCCACCATTAGCCTAACTCTGCCAGGTCTACCGCTAAACCATATCTACCTCTAAACCATGTCGTAAGCTCCACATCTACCTGTTTTTTGGAAGACTTTCAGGGATGGTGTCTTTACCACCACCCTGGGCACCTGCTCCAATGCTTAACCTCCCTTTCAGTGAAGAATTTTTTTCTAATATCCAGTCTAAACTTTCTCTGGCATAATATGAGACTCTTTCCTCTTGTGCTATTGCTTGTTTCAAGGAGGAAAAGACCAAACCCACCTGTCTACCATCTCCTTTCAGGCAGTTGTAGAGAGTAATAAAGGTCTCCCCTGACCCTCCTTTTCTCAAGACTAAATAACCCCAGGTCCCTCAGCTGCTCCTTATAAAACTTGTGCTTCAAACTCTTCACCCTTCAATTATGCTATTAATGGTAAATACATATTCACCTGCTTTGGTAAATGAACTGCAAGTCTGAATAAAAGAGGAACTTCTGCTTCTTTTTTTTAATGTTAGCTGCAATTTAAGAACTTAAAAAAGGGCACTGAACTGAAAATCTAGAAAGTTTTAAAAACATCCTATCAGATATACTTGTTTAATTTCTTTTAACAACCCACATTTTAGAAACTAGTGCACTTGGTCAGCTGCAAAGTGGGGGTGTTATTTAGCATGGAGAAACCTAGGAGGCCAAGAAGTCTGGATAGGTAGAGATCTAGAATCTAGCTTCTTTTGTCATAATAGAGATGCACTCTGAGCAGAAATATAGCTCTGCTCCTCTTTGGCATCAGTTTTGATATCTCTTTTTGGACCTTTTTGCAGCTCTTTTTAGTGACTGTTCATTTGCTTTTATTGGTATGCTTCTTCTGCTCCCAAATCTGAGTTTTTATCTCTGCTAATATTGTTTGTTTTTCCTCTCATGCTTGACCTGAACCATGATCATTGAAACTGGTGCAAAGACACCACTCAGCTTCAGTAAGTACTGAATTACACACCAGAAGCTTGACCTTTAATAGGAAAGAGAATAACAGAACAGGTTGGAAGCTGCCTCTAGAGACTGTCTAGTCTGGTCCTGCTTTGCTCACAGCAGAATCAACTAGAGCACATTACTCAGGGCTGCTCTCAGCTGGGGTTTGAGCATCTCCAAGGACGGAAACTCAGCAACCTCTCTGAGCAACCTGTGCCAGAGTTTGACCATCCTCACAGTAAGAGTTTTTCTTTTGATGTGAAAGTGGATTTTCTTGTATTTCTATTCATGCACACTGGTTTTTGTCCTACTATTTGGCACCACGAGAAGAGTGTATCTCTGTCATCTTTAAACCCTTCCATCAGGTATTTATACACATTGGGAAGATCCTCTTGAGCCTTCTTTTCTTTAGGTTAGGCAATCCCAGCTCTCCCTCACATCAGATGCTCTGATCACTTAATCATCCATTTGGCCCTTTGCTGTGCAAACTGCTGCATCTGTTGACTGTCTGCACTTGAAGTTAAATTTATTATAAAATCATTTGAATTATCATCAAACCTAGCATTATATCAGTGCCTTATGTAAATGGATCTGAAAATTGAAGGAGCAACAACTGAAATTTTGTCTCCATTCACTTCTTCATTAAACTATCTGAGACCAGCTCAGACTATGCTAAGTCAGAAACTGGAGAATTTCATAAGTTGTCAGCTGGCCCAGTCATTAAAAACTAACAATTATTGCCACAGACATCTTCAGGATTTCAAGCACCTGTCACGTCTCCAGTAACAAACTGCTTATCTGCTTGGCACAACAGTAGTCCTGAAGAGCTGATACTCACTGAAGTGGAGAATTAAGTGGTGCATTAGACTGTACTCCAATTCCTTTTTCCCTGGCACTGATAAAAGTTCTGCTGGGCATTATTAGCTCTCATACACCTCTGTGATACCCCACACACTGAAGGACAGTGAAGATCTACAGTCAATAATAGCAATTTACCATAGCCCAGCCCTGAACCCAACAAAAATCCATTCTAGGACTCTGCTCCCACTCCTCAGGCAGCAGTTAGGGCACCTCACTGACATGAAACACCACTTTCTGCTTCCAGCAAGAAACTTGCTGCTCAGTTTAGAGGAGTCCTGTCAGAATCCACCTAAGCTTACTTGGAGAATACGCATAAACTTATTAATGTAAGAACAGCTCAAGCAGGACTTTTGCAGCATGAGCAGAAATATGGTGTCTTGCTTACGTACTCCTGCAAACTCAGACTATCATCACTAAGCCTGTGGAGTAGATACTTATGTAGAAAACGGAGAAGAAAGGCAGGTTTTGGTGATTAACTGAGAAACCACGGCATGAACTAAGCACTGTGCTCTGTAAAGTTGCTCATGAGAGAGAGAGAGAGAGCAAATAAGAGCTTGCTGGAAAATATTGATAAAAAATTGTCTGAATTTTCTGATTTGTCACCACAGTACTATTTCACAAAATGGCATAATTTTGACAAACTTCTTGCTACCACATTTTTTCCCAGCTGGAAACCAGGTCTTTGGGATGCAGAACACTACAGGGATCCATGAAAACCTTGCAGGTGCTGTTTGACATGGATGTTTTTAAGGGGTGCTACTGCTGCTCATGCCTGTCAGGGAAGTGTTTTGTTCCAAAAGCATAGTGTTCCATCTTTCAAAAAAATAATCAGAGAATGGTTTAAGCCAATCCTTCTGCTTAGATTTGGGGGAGCTCTCTTTGGCTTGCTTTCTACTGAATCAGCATAAAAAGTTCTTTCTGGAAAATGAAACAACTCTTGCAGAAGTAAAAGTATACTTAGGGTCCAGCTACATGGCAAGTGCAGTTAAAGTAATCAATACATCATTCCAAGAAAGAATATGGATGATTTGGATTCTATGTAGGTAAGCACACAGCAAAGGAGGTGAAACAGGTGTAGCTACCCCTTTAGTCTCTATGTTTTTGGGTTTTTAAAAAAATTGTGGAAGCTCTAACATTCTTACTCTTGACTTTGAGATCGTTTTACTTGTTTCACTTCTCTGCCATGTTTCCTCTTCTTTAGATTCTCCTCAAAGAACTGCTCTTTCAAAATCTGCTTTTTATCCTATTTCCCATTCTCAAAACTGCTCTGTACTGCTTGGATAAGAGCAACCACTAATTACTGGCCCCTTGTTAAGAGCAAGACATTTTGTCATGATGTTCAGAAAAGACCAGGTTGTTTTTCACCTATAGACTGCCACAACCAATTTGGGCATGCACATCATGAGTAGTTAAAGGGAGAAAAAGGTGAATAATGTGACTTTTCAGGCATGGAATTCACCTCCTTTGAAGTCTCCTGCCGCTTTCCTCTGGCGTCCTGCTATCCCAAATCTTCCTGATTCCATGATGCAGCCAAGCTATTTTATCTGTAAGCACTCTTTCTAAAGAATTATATTATCAAAATACTGGATAAAGAAAAGTCCACCACTCTACTACTCTAGTGAGGTTAGGCAGCTCCCCATCTCAGCAGGAACTGAATGATGCCCTTCAGATTTCTGCAGGTATTTATATGCCCATGCAGATATACGCAACCTCCTGCCCACGGACGGTGTTACAGTGAAAAGGGCAGTACCAATTAACTTCTGTTTCATTTTGGCTGAAAACACTTGGCTGGAGTTTATTCTTGTGTCTGGATGGTTGTTGGATCTTAACTCTCCAGGAAGAGCAGATTGTGTTACTGACCTCAACATTAATTAGGTGTTCTGTGCACTGATAGACTAGGAAAGGCAAATAAGCTTTCCAGCTTCTTATGTTTCACTAGAGGGTGAAGGCAACCAGAATATAAAGGACAGAGTACATAGCTAATTTCAATCCTAATGTCAATTTAGTGTATGTCTTTTCCTACCTATAGCAAAACAAAAATACATTTTTAGTACAGTAAGAGCAATCATAATTATAAAAAGTGTAATTACAACAGCATAAAACATTTTTTGGAATTCATTTTGTGGCAGCTTTTTTACGAGTTGCAAAGTGAGATAAAATTTCCCCCATATGCTTTGTTATTTGCCCAGTTCTAAAAAATATTTATTAATTACATTGATTAGCTAATCAATACTCATTATATTCCTATTAGGAATAAAAGTTTTATATCCATAGGAGAAAATGAGTTAGAGTGACTTAGATCCTGCTAGATAAAGAAACATCAATGCTCTTTGTGCTTGAGTCAAAGTGAGAGGTCCTGCTGCCAGCCTCATGCTCAGACTGCAAGACCAGGCATGACTTTATCTCTGTGGAACATGTTATATCAGGAAACATCATTTTTCTTTATCCTTCTACATATCTCTTATTGACCAATTCCATCTTGGGTTTCTAGAACTTCATCTAATTGCTACATTTAATTACATTTCTTTTATCCACTTAACTTCATATTATTTTCCCCTTGCAAATTAGGAATAGAAATCCCTAGATACACACATACATACACAAAATAGAATCTGCAAAGTTTTAAACTGTAAAACATGTTCCAAACCTAAACAATAGGTCAAAAATAATTTTTAAAATAAGCTATCTTACAATAAATGATAAAAATGTTTTCTACAGAATCTGAAAGAATGGACTGTATAAATTATTTGTGTGAAAACAGCGGCATTTCCAAATGTAAGGCTTAGAGCCCTGTGAAAGAATTCTAAAAATTAAACAAAGGAAACCATTTTTTAAAAGAGATAGGGCTCAGTGGGATTTATTAATGCACATCTTTCAGAGATATTCTTACTTATACAATGCAAGCAGTAGGTTAGCATGGACTTCCAAATTATATTTAATTGGACAATTATTCAAAGTGAAAAACCCAACACAGTAAACTAAGGAGGTCTTTAATAAACACCTTGTCTCTTCAAGAAAAAACAGTGAAGTCATTTACTGACCCAAGAGGCACAATTTTGTCTTTGGTAAATTTATTTTAAAGTAATTGCCAACTTCAGTAGTAACAATTTTTTAAAGAGGAACATGGTGCTCTCAGGCAGAATAATAAATTGATCTGTGCCCTGTATGACGGCCTAATCACATTAGAAAGATGTACATGTGGTTGTCTGAGGCAAATAGAGGATGTACATCACCTGGTCTGTGAACCCACTAAGACTCCTCTAATGACATATCGCTTTTCCTCTCTCCAGATCAGGACTGAATTAGAGGGAAAAGACAAATGATAATTTACACAGGGGCTTTATGCAGCTCTGCCTTTCTGTCCCTACGTTCCTGTCCAACAGAAGTGCTCCCCTACAGAAGTCCTCTGCAGTCCCCAGAAGGTTTTCAATAATCTGGCTTCTGCCAACCTGTATTCCAGCACCAGGAATGAGGTAATGGCACCACGTTTGAAGAGCTATGGCCTCCTCATGAAACCCAAGTGCTCTGAAACCCACTGTGATTAATAGCAAATTAAAAGCACAAATCAATATTTGAAACTTAATGTTCCCTCAGCTCAGCTGGAGAGCAGCTCTGCTCGAGCTACAGCCCTGTCCTCCCTCTAGCAGGATCCACTTCTCAGATCAAATGGTCTTTGATGCCCGGACTTGAAGGCTGAGCCATACACAGGTCAAGGGCAGACCACACCTCTGCAGGCACAGCTGGCACACCTTCAGTGCTGCCAGAGATATAGTCCTGATGAAACAGCTCCAAGAATCATCCCTGAGACTCCTCAGTAAGAGTTATATTTCCTTGCATGCTTTATTTTGCCAGCAAATTTCCACCTCCAAAGTCTTTTCTCTTTGTCAAGGTCATTCTGGGCATTGGGACAGCATTGCTAAATAGTGTGCCTCAGTGAATTCCCCCCGATTTCTGACTAAAAGGCTGGGATTCCTGCAGTGCAGATCCTGATAAAAGATTTATTTGTGGGGAGTGGAAGATGGTGCCTTCAGAGAAGTTAATAGGTTGTTTTCATTTCAGATGCTTTCATTACAAACACTGATAAATCTTAAGGCTAAGAGAGTATGTAAGAGTAATGAGTTGAAGGGCTCCTCAGCTCTTTGGTGATTATCTCTCTCTTTTAGCACATTACCATGGGACATCTGGCTTCCAAATTTGTGCCTCTCCTTCCCAGATCTAAGGACCAGCCTACCAATTATACATTCGCATAGGTTGTAATAAATCAACAGCAGCCAAACTCTGACAAGGTGATGGCTGTTGACAGATAAAAACGATATACATTGTCGTGCTGTTCTCCAAAAACAAACACATGCTTTTATCAGATTTTTTTCTTTTAATCAAAAAATTGCCTCTTGCAACACAGAGTCACCTAATTTCACAGAGGACTTGCACTACACAAGGTTCCCCTGTCTAAACCTGAGCTGCATGTAAAGCCAGGTTTTCAAACAGGGCCTGAATTCACCTCCCGCTGCAGTTGAGGAAAAAAACTACTGCTCTGATCCTGGGTCAGCCCAGACCTAAAGATCATTAACCTTTTACTCTGAGAAGCAGAGTTCTGTGCAGAATAAAGGACTGAGACCAAAAAAAAAAAAAAAAAAGAAAAGAAAATCCAAGGAGAGTTCAGTCTTGGATTTATTCATAAGCCAAGTAGAGTCTGGATAGTGAATTTTCTTTGATAAAGGAGAGATATATCAAGGTTGTATCCAAGCAAGTACATCTGTGTGGTGGGTAATCCCTGGCCTTCATACTCTGGGTCTCCAAGGAATTGTCTGGAAGTGACAGACTCTTCTTGCCCGACTCCAACCCTCTGAAAGTTGGGTGTCTAATTTAACCTAATTTTCTGAAGAGCACCAAAAGTAATTCTTAAAAGTAGTACTTCGACAGGCAATATGAACGCTGCTTTCCAAGTGCCTTGTGCTCTGCAGTGACATGAGGAGAACCCAAGTAGGTTGTTTCCAAAAATACCCTGAATTTGATGGGAAGAATTCCAGTGGCAATTCCTGTTGTAAAACTAATTACCCTCTTACCAAATCCAGAACAAGGTGTTATGCTCTTCAGATCTGAAAGGGCTATCAGGTGATATCAAAAACGTGAGTTAAGTGATGAACATTTTACAACAGGCCTTTTTGAATGCTCATAAACTACATGAACTAGCAAAGATTTGATCACCCAAAAAAATGTGGGAAGCAAAGGGCTGTAATAATCCTTTTGGAATTCCTGTTAGCAATTCTCATTTGGGGAATAAGGCTTTATCCCAAAGCTTCTTAGCACATGGTGGCAATTTATCCACTGTCTTATCCTCACTTAAAGAGACCAGGACTGTTTTCACACCAAATGATGCGGAATCTCCAGAAAAGTCAAACACAGGCTTTCAAATTCTGTCAAATTTCCCTTGTTAATGTGGAGAATGTAGCATAATCTAGCTAACTAAAAGTATTTTAATTCCTTCAGAATTTCTTGTGCATCATGGAAAACAGCATCTCACAGA
Organism: Bombycilla garrulus; assembly: GCA_013400315.1. NCBI lineage: Eukaryota > Metazoa > Chordata > Aves > Passeriformes > Bombycillidae > Bombycilla > Bombycilla garrulus. Next base: position 232,409 of record VXBU01003887.1, read on the forward strand.
TGTCTCTACAAAGCTTTGAATCAAATATAGTCTTTTCTAGTGCACTGACTGGACAGAAAGGTAGCATGTTACCCTCCAGCTCAGTTTTATTCTTTGACAATATTATCTGTGAGAAAGAACTCATCAGACATATGTTTTGAACCCTTTCTTATTGATTTCATCTCTTTCTTTTACCTTTTTGCTTTCCTTTTCCATTCCATTCCCACTAGTTAGAACTCTGCTTTGACCCTAGAACTGGCAAGTCCCACAGCAATAAAAGAGAGATATGCAAACTTACAGGTTAGGCATCTGTTCCCTTTCTGTTAAGGGAATATGATTCCCTTGACATACACACTTCTTATTCTCATTTGTAAGGTTGAAGAACCATTAATTGGGGAAAAACCTGACCGAAATTTAGCCTGCTTTATGATAAATAGCATTCACCTTTATTTGACCAATTTACAGAATCAGGCTCTGAAACTTCAAAATAGGTCCTTTGTCTCAGCTCTTGGCTTCTCTCATTTAAAGTTCAGTACTATGGAAATTACAGCTGCTGTAGGATGTGTAGCTGTTATGTAAGCCAGTGTATTCAGCTTCTTAATATTCAGTCTTACTTTTTTAAAAAATTATACAACCTAATCCAGGTATGAGTTGTGTTTACAAATGACTCTGTAAGTGAATATTCTTGTAATTAATGTGATTCCAGGAGCTTATTTATTGCAGATTTTTAGCTCTGAAAACCCATGCAGTAGTACGAATAATATTAGAATAACAATCTGAGATTTTCAAACAAGTCTGAGGAAATTATTCATCCAACTCACATTGCAATGCTGCAAAAATTAGGCAACTAATTCCCTCAGGTTTTATCAAATTTTGAAAAATGTAAGCTGAAAAACAAATAGCAGCTGAATTCAGCTAGATGGGGTACAAGAGGTCCCTGTGGGGAGCTCTACTATCAGTAAGTAGTCAGGCTGCCTTCACTGACTCCAGGACACAAATTAGTACTCCTGATGTGAAAAGTAGAGCAGAATATGAGACAAAACCAAATGGCTCATTCAGCTACTGCTGGTCAATTGGGGAACCTTGGAAGGGAGACAAACTCTTGAAAACTCTTAAAGCAGTGTTAGAATTCAAGATCGTTATTCAATCCAGTAAAAAAAAAAAAAAAGACACCGGAAAACAAAAAGTGCTGAAATTTGAATTCCTTAAATTAAGGCAAAATTGTTTACGGCATTAGAATGCAGAAATGAATGGCTTCTCTTGGGATGTTGAGCTGAGGTTCCAGTAGCAGCAGCAAACTCATATAACTACTTTGCATCTTTCAAAACTGGCTCATTGTTTGCCACTACCCCCTTACCAGGGAAAATCTTTGGGCAAGATATTCAAGAAACATGCTCATCTAATGGCTTTTCATTGTTTGAGTCCACATTTACTTACAGCCACCTACCTCTATTACTAATTATTTTTATGCCTTCTTATTTTAATCACTAAAATCTGTATGGGTTTTATTTTGCTAAGTAAATCAGATTATGTTTTTTTCCTCCAAGAAAGCTTTTCATTTCTCCTGAGAAAAAAATCAGTTTCCTCATTGCATCTCTATACTTTGTTTTTAGCACAAATGCTCAGAATTATACTTGAGACTCATAAAATTACCCTTACACTTTCTTATTATCAATAGATCAGTTTGGTTTTTACATGACCATTTCACAAGGCTGTATCCTGTGAAATCTCTGTGTTTTTTTTTCTTTAGCAGTGACGCTTAATGATCTTAATAGGAACAAAAAAATTACATTTGTCCTTGTGTACTTCATACAAATTAACACCTATTTCCATTTCTTCAGCCCTAAAGATGGTCCAGCCCCTCCTGCACGATATTTCTGCGTGGAATCCATTTCCTGCAGCACAACTAAAGAAGATGCATAGAAACGCTCACAGGATGCGCCTCACCCTCATGGCAAACCTGGCAAGGACCAGCCGTGGATTGCTCCTTTGGCTCTACTCAGTGACACACAACACTAAAATCCCATGAGCACAGATGGACATTACAAAGATTAAGGCACTATTTTTAAGAATAGAACAGTAGCCCCACCATCCTGTCTTCCTACTGGGGGAAACATAATTCCCAGTGGCCATGACTTTTCTTGTGCTCCTAGTGAGTTATTGGTGGCCCATATTCTTGTCCTCTTTGTAAAATGCTTTCAGAGCATTCAGGATGAAAGGCCCTGGGTAAGTATGTGCCAGTCACTGATTTACTGGCAATTAATTAACACCAGGAGAAAAGATGATACTAAACTAAGCATTCTGTGTCCTAGCCAGAGGAATACAGTGAATGCTCTGGTGATGTTACCTTCTCACTGCAAAGGAAAAAAGTAAAGGTGTCCATGACAAGCACTGTGAGCTCTTTACCGTTATCTTTGAACACAGTATCATTTCTCTAAGGACAAAAAAATCTACAAAACTCCACTTCTGCTATAAAAAAATCTTCAAAAAACCCTATGAAATATATAAGACATTCAGCAATATTTCTAGCCCATGGATTAAAAGAAGGATCACCTCAAGGATCACGACGGCTATAAAAAGTAAATGTCAAGAATCCAAGTGTAGGTTAAAGCTTTTGCAGCTACCTAAGGCATCTGCAATCTCACCTAAAGGGTAATTGAAGCCCTCTAGCCGTGTATATGTAGTACCTGGCAGAGCTGCAGCACCAAGAGAGTGCACTTGTTTGGAGCCACCCAATATATCCCCACCCCACCAGATATCCCACACAGGAGATGTTCCCAGCACAGAAATCACACAGGAGGACAGCTCCTGTAAATGCCTTCTGGTCAGGAGCACACATGTGGCCCTGGACCTGTGACCAAGGAAACTCTGCTAGTTGATTCCAGATAAGTAAACAGGTTGAGAAAAAACCTGCAGGACCAGTTGAGCTCACTTGGTAAAATAAGTGAATGATATAAACAGTGGTTACATTTAGAGGCAGTTGAGAAGATGATGTTTAAAAAACGCACAGAAGGACACAGGGTAAAGGGGTCTGAGAGGAGATAAAACAAGTTCATGACACCAGTTACAAGGGAAAAAGTCAGTATTAGCCAGGCTGGTAAGGGAAGGAAGAAGGAAAAAGTGAGAATCTCAAGGATTAGGGATTGAAGAAGTGGAAGAAATGAGGTGAGAAAGCTAAAAACTGGAAATGGAAGGAGCTGAAAAAACCCTCAAAGTTCAAAGACTATAAGACCTAGATTTTCAACATGTGCTCAGGAGTCCAGAGTGTTTCACAAGACTGAGGAGATTGTATTACAGTTTTAGGACAGAGATGAATTGCTTGAGCTGGAGTATAACAGTTAATGAGAGTTTTAAGGAAAATAAAGCAACACAACAGGCCTGGGGATCCAAAAAAAAATAAAAAAGGGGTGGGAAGGAAAGTATGGATAAGTGTGTCATCAGACCATTATATTTGGCCTTTCCAAGAACCTGATCAACTCCTTGCTCTGGCACAGATCCTTGGCCTGACCTTCCTTTGGTAATTTACTTATTCTTACCTCTGCATCATATCCATTTTCCATCTGCCTCTCTTTCTTTTCTTTTAAGGGCAAAAGCTTGTCAGGGGAAGCCTCTGTCCCTAATTATGTGTGTGTACAACTCCCAAAACAATGGGGTGCTCATCTCAGAAACAAGGAATGAAGTCACTTGCCAAACCAAAGAAATATTGTGGTAAAAAATCTTCCCTTAGGGACAGCAGCTATTTAGATGGCCCGTTATATACGAGTGAGTCAGGGGCATAATGATGGCGGCCGAAAGAAAGCAGCAACACATTCTCTGTCAAGCATAACCTGTTAAAAAGTCATGCACAAGAGGGGAGAGTCAATGAGATGAGTCATGCCTGGCCTTGCCCACCACGTTATCTAAGGTTGTGTTGCACTCGGGGTGAGGGATGGAGGGAATCCTTCGATCCACAGCCAAATGGAGCAGCTCTGTCTCCTGCTGCGAGCTCCGAGGGCTCCTCTGTAGGTGTCACTCCAGCTGCTGATGGCCATAGATAATAACACGTTAGGGTACAGGCTAACCAGGAAATGATACCACCTGCTACCCAACATAAATTACCAACTCCTCTGGGTATAATTACTCTTGTCAACGTGTCACACGGCTATTATAGTCACTCTTATGCAGCAATGCAGATTCTGCAGGAAGAGTGGAGTTTGTGGCATTTCTATGAATTCGCTGGGAAAAAAAAAAACAACCAACCAACCAAACCAAACCAACAACCAAAAAACCCCCAATTAATTTGTTCCTGAGATGGAAAAGAAATGGGAAAAATCCTGTAACACACACAGCAGAATTAGTCCCTCTGCTGCACAACTGGTGATAGAGGGAAAACACAGAGAAACGAAGGGCAGCCTCCAGCAGGTTTCTTTGCCAGCTCCCTCAAAGCATGGGTCTCTTCTCATTTTCGCAGACAACAGGCTCCCAACTTGCAATTCCCAAGAGACAAAATGTGCATATTATTTCTTGACACTACACCATTATATGAAAAGTCAGTAGACTTATGCTCAGTCTGCAGGTGAAGTGACTTTCACAGCAGTTTTAGACACCTGTTTGTGAAACAAGCAGCTGTATCAGAAAGAGCTGAAGCATGAAAGTTCAGTGTCATTGCCGTAACAACTCAGGTGTCTCTGAACTACCCCATGTTGTCTCTAGACTAATGCTACACTTCTTGAGCAAGATTGTATGCTACGCTGTCAGCAATTCAGTCACTGCCATTCTGTTGTAAGTGCTTTAAAACAGTGTCTGACCCTCGAGATGCTCAGAGAGACTCAAATGGTGAAGAAACTGAGCCAGCCTTTTCATATACCTCTGATTAACCGGCTTTGGCTGAGCAACTGGCCGCTGGTGACAGTGCCCTTCTGGGCACACTGACCACGAGACAGTCAGATTTTCTCCAAGTCCTAAGACTCTATTTGAGGCTGACACCACTGTTTGTTTTGCTGAGAAAACTCTGATTTGATTTCTTCAGCCACTCTTGAGCAGAGACTGCACCAGAACCATTAGGCCATTTTCCCAACAGTCCCGATTGAATAATGAGGAAGGCCTGTGATTTTATTCAAATTCATCTATATACAATTGAGATAATTTGCCTTAAGTTTAAATTCACACTTCTACTGTGTAGAGCAACACACAAGGCATAGAAACCACATCAGAAGCAGAAAAAGCCTATTTACTCAATGATATGAAAAGTACAATATGCCTGCACCTGCCAAGGGTCTCTCTCAAAGATTGCTTATGATTATAAAGGTAAATTATTTGCTTGTGTAAAATAATAATTAGAAAAAGTAAAGGTCAATCATCCAGTTATAAACCTGGCTGCAAAAAATCATCAGCATACAGAGTTAGCAGGCATATTCATTGCTTTATAAACAGCAGGCCAGGATAACATTATATAGTTTGCAATCTGTATTTGTTCTATGTGAATCATAGCTTTGCATAATTTTATCACATTCCTGCCAGGCAAAAGCAAACATTAAAAGAAATATTAGAAGCCAAGCAGTTAAATATCCGAGAAGAAAAAACAAAACCCCTGCAACTTCCTCCACGTTGTAATGACCAATGAGTGCTATTTTATCAGCTTTATTTGGCAGCTTGTACTTTGTTTTTTTTTTTTTGCCATATCACTTTAAAATAATTTCTAATATTAGTTTATTTTGATTGGTCTAATATTGTTACATTGTCCTAAAGCACTGATACAACTCTTTGGAATTTTTATATATGACATGATTGATTAGGTGAAGATAAGAAAGAAAATATTACTTCAAGAGACCTGACCTTCAGTGAATCATCCAAGATGAAGAGAATTTAAATACTGCATGACTTGCAGTCAGCACCAGAAAATGTTACAGGAAAAAAAAGTGGAAAAAAACACACAGTGAAAATTTCTGCTATGACTAAGAACATTTTCCATTAAGACTCTTCTGTCCTTTTTCACTGCTGGAAACACTCCTCATCCCTAAACTCTCCAGAGACAGCAAACAAAAGCCACACAAGATTCCAGCAGACCTGCAGAGATGTTCTCCACCTTTACACCCCTCCTGCAATCTGTGTCAGCTCTTTCCTGCCACTTTAGGACTTGCAGCTGTGGAAGGGGATCTTTCCTCCTGCCCCAGCCTGGCAGTGAGTGTTCAGCGTGGGCACAGCAAGCACTGCCCCAGCCTTTGGCATCCGCCCTGGGGCAGCTCTGTGGTGTCCCCTGATTGTGGGGACAGTGACTGTCGAGAGCAGTGGCAGCCCAAAGCAGTGGTGGAGCAGGAGTGACCTTCTGAGATGCTCTGTCCCTGCTCCCTGCCTGTCTCCTGCCATCCGCAGCCCACAGAGCCCAGCCCTTGGGTGCCTCAGCCCTTGGGGAGCTCTGAGGTCAATGGAAGCCCCTCCAAGGCCCCACCATAGCTGGGTGCTGCTGTCCCTTCCCAGTCATTCACTCTGTAAGGCTCATCTCCACCATCCCATCACCCAAAGAACAGCATGAGGGAAGAAATTAAGAGATGCAATCGTGTGGGGTTTACTCATCTCTGCAGGTTTTGCCACTAGTTGTCTCCCACATACTGAAAAATCCCAAACTCCCACTCAAGCCTCTATAATATCCATGAGAGAGAAACTGGGCACGGAGATGGGAGCAAGGAGCTTAGACATATTTCCTCACACCCACTCCCTTGCTCTAAATATACAGGAATTTAAACCAGTCCCCAGTAAAAAAAATTCATCCTAGGAAATGGCTCCTCAACGCTCCCCCAGCTTAATCCCTGTTATATTTTCCTTTTGAAAGAAAAAATTAAGAGGAAAAAAAAACGATATAGAGCTAAACATTTGGCAAAGTAGTTTGCTACTGTAAAGAATTTTTCTCTGAACTGTTTATCTTAAAGCAAGTCAGAGGAAGCATCAAAGGCAGCCGTGGCATCGGCAGAGTGCACACTGTGCACACTGTCACTTACTGTGATTGAAAGGACAGTATGTTTTCAAACAACTGCACTTGTGTGAAGTGTCATCAGATCTGACTGCTTAATCCCGATTAAAAAAGGAAAAAAAATAAAACCAAAACAGAAAGGAAAAAGGGCTGCTCCATTCAGAGGTGAGACTACACTGATGACATTGTCCAGGAGTAATTTTGTAGGGAGTGGATAATCACAGCAGCCACGAGTGACTAGATTAGTGACAGGGTGCGCCTCGGACTCATCACCACACTGAATGTTCGGTGTGCGGCGCAGTACAAGGCGAGGATGAAAACCGAGGAGAGATGGCTCAGAAGTTCCATCTAGCAACAAGCAGCATTCATAGGGAAAATTTGTGCCTTGCAGATTGCCTTCCCTTTCCCATAGGATGCTACAAAATTCAAGATTCTGCACTGTCACAGGAACCTGAATCAAAGAGGAGATGGAGCTCTACAAAGTGGCTTTAAAAATCACTCTTGTCCTTGAGAAGAACCCCACTAAATTCCAGTTAAAAAAAGCAAACTCCACTGAAGAAAACATGAAGTCATGCAAACTGTTGCTTTGGAAATTTAGAGTGATGCAAGAAAAAAGTTAGAATATATACAGCAAGGAATAATTTCAGGTTGGCAGAGGGGTGAATTGAAACATTAGATGACCTATTTTTCTATTTATGCTTTAAATCTAAGGCAGTAACTACTTTTACTAATTAGGACCAAAGTACTGATCACTGCACAAAGTCACTTAAAAGTAACATCAGACTCTCAGTAACACCATGAAAACAGCATTCTGCCTATGTGTGATAAGAAGCATTTAAATTTGCTCATTTACAAAAGTTCATCTGTTTGGGACCTAACCGGGAAGTGCACGGCATCTTGATAATTCCTCACGTTAAGGAGAGTGTGACTCCAGCAGACTTTGTTCTACTCCGCTGTGTGTTATCTCCCTGCACATTCCCAGGGCTATGCTGTAAGAGATTGCAAGGTGACAGAATATGTTCATACAGCCTCTAAGTGCTACTTTGCAGGATGCATTGTAGTCTGCTACCCCGAGGCACTAAAGTGTTTAATGATGTTGATGTACGTCATTAGTTAGCATTCTCTAAGTGTATCTTATAGGAAAGCATTTTAAATTATAAATTGGCAGTTAACTTAATATTAGTGAACAGAAAACATTAGGAGATAGAGATTGCTTTTGTGGATGGGTACAGTCTCAAAACCTGCCAGAACCCTCGTGCCAGCAAAAAAGCCTGTAATGCCTAAAATGATCCAGCCCTGCCCAATACAAATCAACAAAACTGAGAGAGTATTTTGTTTGCTGGTGTTTGCCTTCTGCTTTTACCTGTAGAAGTATTGAAATGGGCAAAAGAAAACTCAGCTAGCTTTTTTTTTGACTCATTTTCTTTCCAGGACTTCTTATAAATGAGAAGTCATGCATCATAACTATTCGGTTAACCGGTATTTTTATTAAATATCTATTAATTTGTATCAATGCCATGTTCTCCAATGATCACAGTAATTTCCTTGCTTACAGCTATTATTTGTCAGAGATTTCTCTGTGTGCGATAGTGTGCGTGTGTTACAGAGTGAGAGACAGAAACATGGGAGAAACAGAGAGGAGGAAGAAGGCTGGAAAGTGGGGGTCACTGAATAAAAGTGGAAATGGAGCTGCAGAATTACAGGCATAGCTCACAGTGACACCTAGAGTCAATGCTAATACTTCCCCATTGTAAATCCTTACTCTCAGGCTCTCTTTTCCTCCCCATTTTCTAAAAACTTTGTTTATAGTTGCAACTGATGTTTCCATGCTCCAGCTCTACCTCTGGGTTAATTAAAAAACAAAAAACCAAACACACAGAACCAGACATCCCACTTCAGCAAAAATGTCGCAGCTGTTTTCAATAAAGCTAGAAAAATCTGGAGAGGTTGCTGGCACAAATCACTTTTTTAAAACAAATGGAGCATTTTTAAGATTTGGAGAAAAAACGTGGGAACTCAGCATAGAGATGACCATGAAGCGGTTGGACATTTGCTAATTTCCTCATTAGAAAATCCTGTTAATTTAGCCATATGTGAAGTTTTTTTAAAGTGCCATGTGCCCGTGGTAAATAAGAGTCCCTGAGAGTTGGGGTGCTCCAGCCTGGCGGCCTCCATGCGCTCTGTGTGAGCTGGGACACCCACAGGGCTGAGCTCTGAACAACACACAAAGGATGTAGAGCCCCTCTCTGAGTCCAAAGGATACTCAGGGTTCCCAGCTCCTGCCCTTCTTACTGCTGGTTGCTGTCTAAGATATTAAAAATTGGGTTGTAGGGATCACCTTGGTTCTTGCTATTTACCCATCTTTGAAGGTCAGGCTGCAAAGTAACCACTCCTTAAGTGAGTTTGTGTGCAGATGGCCAAGAGGCCAAATTCTTGGATGGTAGCAAGCCTGGAAATACAGCTGTTAGGAATTATAGAATCATAGAAAGATATGCACTGAAAGGGACCTTAAAGATCATCCAGTTCCAGCTCCCTTGTCCTGGAAAGGGACACTTCCCATTAAACCAGGTTGCTCACAGCCCTGTTCAGCCTGGCCTTAAACAGGGATGGGGCATCCACAGTTTCTCTGGGCAACCTCTCCCAGTGCCTCACCACCCTCACAGCAAAGAACTCTCCCAGAGATCTAACCTAAATTTCCCTTATTTTGCTTTGAACCCGTTATTCCTTGTCCTATCACTACAATTCGTGATGAAGGGTATTCTTGATTCTGTCTTACAGAAAAATTGAAACAGTGATTTCCAACTTAATCAAAAAAGAATACAACCAAATATAAGCATGAATGGCAGCAAGTAATTTGATCAACTCTTCTGACCACTAAGCTATTATTCAGGATTTAGTGACTAAAAAAGGCTGTGCCTTTTGTCCCTTTGACTTTGAATGTGTGATTAAGTGAAAGAAATTCATCTAATTAAGACATCCAGAGGATCATATTCAGCTTTTTGTGATTTATTGCAGAATTTTAAAAGTTAACTTTGTTTTAGTGTGACTTTTATATATTAAAATTCAGGACCATCTGCACAGACTTTATCCATGCATATTTCAAACTCTGGAAGAGCTCAAGTTTGAATTAGTGCTGATGTGTGGACATCGCTCATCATTAACACACTGTACGTGTGCCCAAAAGAAAGGTCAAGGGATCCTGAAATATAAAAAAACTCCCAACTGACACCTGCTACAGAATAATGATATTGGGCCATGCCAGGTTTATAAACCTGTTTGTGAAATGGGCAGCTAGTGGGAAGTGGGGGCTTACATGAGAGGACAACTTTGTACAATGCAATTTCCATCCCATAGTTGGTTAGATTTTTGAAAGCTATGCCAAATAACACAGTTATAACTTGAAAATGGCCCAGTGTGTTGGGTACAAACATGAACAAGAAATAAGTAAAGGAATATCCAGCATCAGTTATTGTCTAACACCTCAGGTTTTGCACGAATAATCTGAATGAGGAGTAAAGGAGAAGGGACTATAAATCTGAGCAGAAAATTAGAATTTTTAAAGTAACATGTTTTTTCCTATAAATGAGTGATATTTCAAATTTATTCCCATGGCACATACTCAAAAAGTGTACATTACTGCTTTTAGCATGAATTATGATTTACACTATTAGGTATTCTATATTCTACCATAACACTAATTTTCTGATTATCTAACTGTATCTCCTTTAGGTTTTTTCCAAAAGGGAAGCAAACAGGTCCTGTCTAAACACAAATGCTTTTAAAAGCAGGCCTTTACACATGAACAGTGTCACGAACACCAACCCAAATCAGTCCCCTGATAAAAACAGAGTGTTTAAAAGTCCTTGCACCTTACCTTCCCAGTCAAGTTGAAAGGTATTGAACTATCAATCTCTGGTCAGATAAACAGTGACAATGTTCTTATTGCTTGCACATGACACCGAGCTCCCCAAACACTGCTATCTGTTGTGACACAGCCCCAGATATTGAGTTTGGCTCAAGGAAAGAAAAAAGTATAAATTAATAGAGTTTTTTTGGTCCCCATACAAATTTAATCTTTATGGCCATTATACACATCTCCAACAGCAACAGGGCATCCCCCTTTCTGTGAGCTGCACACCCTGTGTGTTGACACAAATATTTCATGAGCTGCAATGAAGACAGGCCAATGCATTCACACAGTGCCTCCTCGGTTACGATGTCACCGCTGGCAAAAATTCCTGCTGCGTTCCCTCTCAGCTGACAGGACCAGCAATGGCAGCAGGACAGTGGGGCAGAACCCACTGCTCCTTCAAACCTCAGCAAGGGAGTAGGGAAAGAGAAGAGAGCAAAAAGTCTCTGTCCTCAGTTACACCAACTTCATTTCACCCAGGGATCCACAAAGAGGATATACCCAAAAGATGCCTTTTTTTTTTAATGATGTGACTTAAAGCAAACTATCCAAAGCAATGAGGTAGCAAACAAACCTTAATCTTCCATTAGATTCATACCAACTCTGGTTTTGCTCTTCTTTCAAACACTTCTCATCTTCTGACTCTGAGCATTTCCCTTTCCCTCAATAATCTCCACATAAACAAAAACATCAGAGGAAGTACCCAGGGACTGCTGCCCACAGATATGTGTGTAACAAGGATCACCAGTCCTCCTGGACTGGTCATGAAAAGGACAATGTTGAGAGTCATGTAGATCCTGCCACTGGAGTTTGAAATATTTGTACGTTTACCGTGGCAAAGTCTTACACACTGATACTATTCACAGTGGCTGAATGAGGATCTGAGTACTTTGGTCAATGTTACAGACTATGCAAAGGTACAGATTAGTACATTATTTTCACTTCTTATAATAGATCATCTACTAGGACCACAAACAGCACTGTAAAATTGTCTCTCTTCCGTATAAACTTCATGTTCACAAGCTCTGAACATTTGGGGTTAACATTTCCAGCCTGGGAAGTTCACTGAAACATCTTTCCCATTTTTGTGCAACAGCGAAATGTCAGGAAAGGTGGAGCATCAAACATTGCCCCCAATCTCTGACCCTGTTATAAGGTCAAGTTCAACTGGACACTCTTTGATTTTTGACCAATTAAATTGTAAACCTGCAGGAATTCCAAATGCGTGCAACTGCCAGACATGGGATCTAGGGAGAGCATGCTGCTCAGGTGAACACTCTGACCACAGGTTTACTTCTTTCCCTTTGAAGTAGCTGTCATCCATTTGGATAGAAAATGAAGTGTGAAATATAGAGGCTTTACAACGTGTAATGACTGCGACAATTTAGTTAAAGCTGATTTTCAGAAGCCAAGAGCTGGGTTTCAAATTAAATTCCTTATCAGTGGTCACCATGACAGAGTGTATGTTCAGGAAATTATTTATTCCAACATGATATAATTAATTGTTATATTAAATGTTCTTTAAGTTCTGTGTGGCATTATAGACACTGAACAAATAACAGTTGGAACACAAACCCTATGGAAGCCTATTACTCATGCACATTGTTCTGGGTGTTCACTTAGCAGTTTCCCAAAGGGAGAAGACCAAATAGATTTGATCAAATTTTCTGAATATTTTTTAATTTTCCGAATTTTGGTAAAAAATAATTTACTGCTCTTTGACTAGTTTAGAGAAGAACAGAATTATCTTTTTTTCCAAGTCTGTTTGCTCCCAAAATAAAACTATATTATTGCAATTCTGACCAGTTCTGCTCCTTGGTTGCAGTGCAATATATGTTGGCTTTTCACATCCTTGCTAAAGCTCTGTGCTTTTGCTAAAAAAAAAAAAAACAATAAAACAAAACAAACCAGTAAATTGTTTGCATGTGTATCTGCATAGACACACAGATACTGCCCTCTGCTTCCTGCCCAGAGAGACTGAGAACTTACAAGAATTGACATGAAAAGGAAAATGTCTTTAGCTCCACTTATCGAGTATTGCAGCTTTGAAGCTGAAAGGCAGGGCTGGAAAGACCCAATTCTGCGTGAGATAACCAGCAGGTAATTGCTCATGTGAGTTTCAAAGAGAAACCAGGATTTCTGTAGCAACTGTATCATGACTCATGGCACCAGAACGGGGTGCTCTGCTCTCCTCATCAGCACAGCCATGAGAACCAGGGAAGGACTGGAATCCTTCGGCACAAGCATCAGCTCTTGTAGCTTTGTTAGACTGAAGGAAGGCTGACTCACAAACCTGCTGCAGATCAGGATGCGAGGTTAAATGCCAGTTGCATGAGAGTTTCTCCAGCTCAGCTACAGCATCCATGTTCAGCCAAAGTTCCAGCTAATCCCGAGAATGATGAGATATAGCCTGAAGCTTTTTGGCCATGAACCCTCAATTTGGGTTGAGGTGGGGAACCCTCTTGCAGCGATGGGGACGGGTTCTTCACAGTGCCAACATGCCCATGTGCCATGCTGCTTTACATTCCCCAAAGGATCCCACAGGACTTTGCTCCTGGGAGAGAATTGTAAAAAATGTTTCTATTACAGCCAGACGGAAAACTTTCGCTTTCTGACGCAGAGCACTCAATTCAGCTGGAATTGCTGAGTACAAGTCACCCGTGTCAGGATATTACAAGGACACACAAGCTCAGCCTCTAAAAAGCAGTTATATAAATATAAAAATTCTGCATGGTGGAGAAGCTTCTTTCTCTCTCACTACCCATCTAAAAGATTAATCAGATCAATCATGGCACATTTCTTTACAGAATTCTATGACTTAAGTGCTACAGACATTAGCAACATTTCAATCTCCTGTCTCTGATCCTGAAAACATCATCTGTTAGGTTTTTGGCAACGCTATAGGAAAATTGAGCTGCTTAAAAAAGCCAGGGAACATTTCAGGAGATACCAGTGTCAATCTTTCACTTGCTCTCCCTAACTCTCTGAAAAAATTTACATAGAGTGAAAAATATGGAAAACTGGCACGGTTGGTGGCACTTTATAAAACCTCATTCAATACTAAAAAGCAAGCAGGGAAAGAAGGCTACTGAGCATGATAGTGATAAACTTATCTCCTGCTTTCAGTAAAGATACATGAAGAAGCTACATGTTAAACTGCTACTGTACTACCATGGAATATGCATATGGAAATGAAGGAGAGAAGAAAAGCCACAATTTTATTAAAAAGTGCAAAGACAGTGGCCTCACCCTACTTTGAGCCCTAGTGGTTCTGAAAAAAAAAGCCTCTTTAAATTCAGATTATTTCTCATTTGCATTTGCCATTACTGGGATTTTTCCTATAAGGTCCAATTAAGAAAAATATTTCTTTTCTACAAGGCAAATTTATCAAAAATTCAAATAAACTCTTTGATGCATTTTCTGCATAAACTAATCATGAATAAACATAATTCTCGTGCTCTTAGAACAGATGCCATCCTGTAACTCCCTGCCCCCGACAGCTCTGCTCTCCAATCATAAAGGAGAAAGAAATTGTTTGGCCAAGTTTACAGAATGAACCATAAATCATAAGCATCTTTGCCAAAGCAAACTCATGTTTCTTTTATGAAACAATTTCTCCTAAAAGAATTTATATTCATTTTTATATATGCATTTTTTATAAAATACATAAGGAAAGTAGAACATACTGTTCTGTTTCTCCTTTAGAAATGCTTAGTATTTTTCAGTTCTGGTTGAGAAAGCAAACATTTGCATTTTCACGTGGCTTCCTGAAGCTAGTTGCATGGACCTCGCTGCAGTACTTTGATGGATATAGGGAATATTAAAATTGCTTTGGAATATTTGAGTCACCATTATTCACAAAAGTCCAATTTGTAACAAGAACACCTTAGGGAACCTTTGTTAAAGTCAGATGCCGGACACATGAAGGAAGACTTGGACTTCTTCCTAATCGGGAAAAATTTTAAAGCTGGATCCTTTCTCAGGAGTTAAAAAAAAAAAAAAAAAAAAAGTAAATCTCAGCTCTACAAAGAACATGAAGGGAGCTTAGCCATTCCCGGAATACACATGCAGTAAAGCTACTCTGACAGGCTGGGGCATCTCCCACTCTTCCCAGACAGAATTCCAGCTTTCAGAGAAAAGTCTCACCAGAAAGGATTGTCAGGAGGCAGAGCTACTCAGAGAAAGGTGCAGGGAGCGTGGCAGAGCCCAGGAGGCTGAGTACGGAGGGGACAATGCAGCAGGAGAAGGCTCCAGCACCTGTCTGCACGGCTCCCTCTCAATCTCCCACTTGCCCAGCAGGGCACACTCAGCTTCTTTGAGCAGCAACTCGAGGAGACTCTGCAATGTCCTCGGGCTTTGAGTAGCGGGGAAAGAACGCTGATCTGAAGAGGCAGCATATCATCCCTGCTCTATGTGACAGGCAGTCACTTCAGTGCAGCTTTCCAGCCTTCCACAGGAGCACAAGTGCTCAGCAGCGCTCTGGCTACATTACTCACATCTAGAACATGCCATTCAGATTGTCTCAGCTTGTAGAAGGCTGAGTGCCTAGTTATATCCGTGGCTCTTGAGTGTGATCATCCCTCAAGGGTCCCCTGGAGCACTCTTCTAGGGTACATTGAAAGGTTCAGGCCTGTCACAATGCTTTATTTCCTTGAGGGATGCCTCTGTGACACAATGCCTCTGCTTTTACTCTTAAAGGACTTCTTGTCATTCCTGTCTGATCTGATCTGTGGCTCTGGTTACTGGGATGGACACTGAGATGTACTAAGTGGGACAAGACCCTGCTTCTTCATGTCCACCACTCTCACATCAAAAGACAGGGCCTTTTGTAGCAGAATCATAGAGTATCTTGAGTTGGAAGGGCCACACAAGGATTGTCAAAGTCGAGCTCCTGGCCCTCCACAGGACACCCCAAAAGTCACACCATGTGCCTGACTGCACCCTCCAAACACATTTGAGCTCTGTCAGGCTGGTGCTGTGACCACTGCCCTGGGGAGCTGTTCCAGGGCCCAACCACCCTCTGGGAGAAGAACCTTTTCCTGATATCCAACCCCAACCTCCCCTGACACAGCTTCAGGCCATTGCCTTGCATCTTGTCTCTGGATATCAAAGAGATCAGAGCCTGCCCCTCTGCTTTCCCTCGCAAGGAAACTGTAGATTGCAACAACATCTCACATCCATTTACTCTCTCTAGCAGAGTCAGAGCTGATCTTAACTTTCCACTCCTCACTTTGTGTCCCACACAAGTTTGAAGAATAAAGCTCTTTCCCAAGAGCAAAAGTTCAAAATTCATGTTCACGTCACCTCTTTTCTGAGACTTGCTTTGTTTCCCTCGTCTACACCTTATCTTTGTTTCCCTCTAATGCGTTCCTTTATTTTCCTACCTCATCATGCTTGTCACTCTTTTTTCCTTTTCTATCATTTTTATGTAACCAACACAGCCCAACCCAAAATAGGAGCCCCAGTGTGCTGAGTGCTCTGCCAATACTGCAAAAAAGCCCTGTCTGTTGTGAAAAGTACAATGTTTATTCCTTGGTTATCCTTACCCTTTATGTCCTATGCTGCAACACATCTCACAGCTATCTGCCACTTCCCCATCACTGGGGTTAAACCTCCACAGCAAGAACACGTTTCAGCCGGTGTTAAAACCAAGTGCCTTGTCATAGGCTGTGTCCTTTCTGCAAAAAAACTAAAATTCACAACAACAACATAAGACCCTAATGCCAGAGACCTGAGCTTTCTCTAGTTTGCCTTGCCCTTGTTTAGCACACTCCAAATGAAAGTCACTGTTTATTACACTTTTATGCTTAATTGATGTATTCAGATGAGACAATGACCACTGGAAATGACAGCTTTGGCTGGAAAAAGTCATATTATTTTCCAATAATACAGCATATAATGTGTGGCATTCAAAGGATGAACAATTCATTCCATTCAGAGTTTTCATCTGCTTGCTTGTCATACAAAGCATATGCATTACCCGATTAAATAACTCATGGCCCCATAAATCGTTAACCATGTGTACAGTACATAATTCAGCAATCTGCAAACTGTGTTACAATACACTATTTCAAAGCTTTTCTCAAGTTTAAAAACAAAACGGAAAAAAAAAAAAAAACCAACAAAAAACCCAACCAACAAACCAGCAAACAACAAAAAAAACCTGCAAAGCTTTGTTCACCAAACACTGTGCTGGTGACCTTTCTCTCTAGTTTCCCTTGCATATTTGTTCAGTTAACTGCTCAAAACATTTGAATGCTACATTCAACCCCTGCAATGTCAAACCGACGCATGACAATCCATCAAAATCAGCCAGATAACAGAAAGCACATTCTGATTCCAGAATTATTGTTGTCTGATTCTAAATGACAGGGTATGAAACAAAAAGAGCACAGAGCCTGATTTGCCACAGCTAAATTAAACCCAAAGAATGATAAGAAAAGAAATCCGTTAGATGAGATCCTACAGAAATGATATGAAATTGAAGAGGATAGAAATGCATGCAACAAGACAATTGCATTGTCACACATACAAACTTTGATCAAATAAAAAGGTTGCTAAATGTGTATATAACTGAAGACTCATGAAAACAGAAATTATGAAACTATTTTCTGACAATTAAAGCAAGGATGTGTTTATGCCACTAGGTCTAGATGTAAACTCTTTCCCCGGGGTCCATCTTAAATCTAAGGATTAGATATGTAGTGATGAAATGTTTCAATTATCTTAATTCAAAACACTTATTAATAATTAAAATATGTAACTCAGAAGAAACAAAAATCACATTACAAGACAGCTTGCTTTATGTAAAAAGCTTTGTCATAATTCTTAGCCAGCAAAGGAATTAATAAAAGAAGCAACCTAAAACAGGTACCGGTGAATTAAAAAGCAGAACCCCCACCAAGTTCTTTGAAATTAGTGAAATAGAAGTATTGCCATTTAGGAATGTCTCTGTCACTGCATTTTGCTAACTCAGGTAACACGATGACAACACACCCATGTCTCTCTCTATCTGCCTTCCTCCAACAAGGAGCAGATTGGCACTTTGCTGAGCCATCCTGTGGAGGGGGCCAGTGCCAGCCCAGCCAAGTGTTCTGGTTCTCACCAGGCTCCTCTGAAGCTTTTGCCTCCCAATCTGATTCAGGTCTCCTTGTGAGAGTGCAGAATGAAAGATCTCCCTCACTCACACAGGAAAACACGTTCCCAAAGCCACCAACACATGTCAACAGAAAGGTTTAAAAGCCTTGGCAGAGAGTTTGAACCATATTCTGTCTTTAACAAGGCGTGAGTCAGTGGTGAGTAATGCAGTAAGAAATGTCCCAGCTGCTGGTTTCTAAACACCTGGGATCCTTTAAATAAATCCCCTATCCTGGACATGAGGCTTTCTTCCTCAGAAAAATCCAGGATAGCACAGCCTGTGGACAAATGTGACCAAGAATTTAATTCAGCACACTCAGGTACTGAGTAAAAGAAGTACTTCCTCACACAGCGATCCTTGGTGAGCCCAGACTCAATAGGGATGGGGAGTCAGGCAAAGCAATTCTCTTGTGAGGCAAGGACAAGGTAACATTCACCAAAAAAAGTTGAAAAAGCAGTAGGACATAGGAGAACACACTCTTTAAAAAAAAAGAAGCAAGCATGGTGAGAAACTTGATTTCAGCAGTCATGTTTCGATGGGTGAATGTTTCAAGATTAAAGACATCAAAAGGTACTTTATTCTGAACAATTTTGCCACAATCCTCATGAGGGCTTAACACATACACAAATGTTCTACAGTTTAAGTTATGCTGGAAATAGTACAATATAAGGACCTGTTCTCTGATTTCTTTTATGATTTAAGCTGGAAAAGGAGTTGCAGGAGATGCACTATTTTCCAAACCATTTCCCTGTAACTTTAGAAAAAAAACCCAATTGGTTCCATCTACCTTCAGTGATCAAAACACTAACTTAGCTGCTCACTTGTCACTTCAGACATGTCAGCTCCCTGCTACACCCAGACACATTCCTTCCTACTTGGCTTTTCCATTACCCCTACAAGAAAGTTCAAGCAGCTCCTCCTCAACATCATGGAAATTTTAAACACTTCTCCTGTTTGTCTGACCTCTGTCTTACAGCACTACCTGTGGCATTTTCTCTCTGCCAACACTAGCAGTATTGAAGTCACTCTATCTGTCTCATCTTCTCCCTCTCCTTCTCCACACTCCCTTCAGGATCTTGTTCAGCCACAGGAGCTGTAAGAAATCATCCAGTTGTTGCTGGATACACAAGATGCAGAATGTGGAAGGGTAAAACTCCTATCTAGCCACATATGCAACAGCCAACAATATGCAAAAGGAACTCACATTGGCTTCAGCAGCAGCAGCTTTTGAGGTGAAAGCACTGTGTAAGTGCACCTGTAACAGAAGTCAGCAGCTGTGAAATACAAGCAAATAATAATACAATTGACAAAATTGCTCAGAATTTGGAAGTGCTACTACATGAGGGCCTGTTTTAATGCCTAGACCCCAATGTACTCTTCATTGTAGCAAATTTCCTAAAGGCAGTGCTCTCTTGCCTGCTGAGCTAGACATCATCTCCCTGCTGAAAAGGGCTAAAGCAGCACTCCTCCTGGCAGCAGAATTAGTTACTGCCCAAGGCAGGGCTGGCAGCCTCAGAGCTTTTGTCCAGTATGGAAATGCTACTGTGTTTCTACCCATAGAAAAATCTGTACTGTGCAGAAACTTTAACACATTTTGACTACAGAAGTCAGCATCTAAATCTAAAGGATATTTTGTAAAGGGAAATAAAGGGGAATTGACATGAAATGCCCAATTCTCACATTTGTTCCTAAGGCTAAACAATAAATTCTGTTTTCAAAAATATATACTCTCTGCTTACTTCAGAGTTATATCACTCATCCAAAGTAATAAAGAAAAACACACCACAATAAAAAGTCTGCAAACTGCTCCTACACAGAGATCTTATTCCACTGCCTATTTTTCAGGCTTTATACTTTCCTAAAATTATATAAACGAAGCACTCTATTTTTAAACTAAATTATAAACCTGTCAAGCAATATTTTATATATATATACACACACATAGATTTAAATCGTCGAGGGAAATTATCTCAGTACCTGGGCACATTTTACATAGGGCACCTCTGATGGAAATCACCACAGAAGCTGCTCCCTTCCCCTCCCAGCTATTGAAACAGCTATAGAAGGACCCTGAAAAGGGTAGCCAGGATACCAACTGCCAAGTGAAATTCCTCTGCCCGCCGTTAGTGGAAGCCTGGAACAAAGAGGTGCATTTAACGCCGCTTCCTAAACTTTGCCAGATTCAGGCTCAGACAGATTTCTGGCAGGAGCGGGATGCCGAGCCAGGAGCCCGTCGCTGAGAATGACCTGCCCCCCGGTTCCCACGAGCTCCTCCCTTGGGACAGATGCAAGGGCCGTGAAAACCCGGCCATTAACGGGGAAACAGAGCGTGGGGCGAGAGCGACCCTCACGCCCAGGGCCAACAACCACCGGGCTCTTTGCACTGAGCAACGCGCTCCGTGGAAAATCCTACAGCGCTGAAAGAGCGATGCCGCAAATTGGGTTCCACACAATGCAATCGGCTCCCACAGAATGACTTCCAGGACCTGTGCAATTTGGTAAAAAAGGATGACCTTTCTCTAGGAATTTTTCCCCCTGTCCTGGGGAGCTCTAATAGACTTGCAGCGCTGGTTTATGTTTTTTAAGAAGATTTCAAAACCTTGTACAAAAGCTATCACTGTTTTTCTCAACCGTTGGTGACTTTGCCAGGGAAATTGTGTTTCATTTTATGCAGTCAATACAAAAAAAGAAAATGCTATTGGAAAACAAGTGTTGCCTGTTCTCAGAAAGGATAAGGTAGAGCTGACCCTTAAAGTGGGTGGTCCACAGGTTTGGTGAGTTACCTACTGGAACTCTGGTGGGTCAAACCTGATATTTTATATTTGCAGCTTCAGCTTACAAGTGTCAAATTTTCAACATGAATTAAAAAAACAGAAAACACATGCTTTCCATCTCTCCTTATCAACTTGGTCTCAATGCGCTTTTAGCTCTGAATCTGCACATCCTGCTCCCCATGGATAACTTTCTGTGCACTAGTTACATTGAAATACAGGAAAATCCAATTTTATTCTGATTTCTCAGCAACATCTAAATTTCAAAATTTCAGCCACAGACTGATATAAAACCATTGCAAGGCAAAAACAAAACCCCAGACTGAAAAAAGCCATGCTTGATCCATAGAAGTCATGCATCCTGTAGCAGATGGATGCTGTGAGGCAGAGTACGTTGCACACACCTTGTGTGGAGCTATTTCATATTTGCATGCACTTAAAAAATGTAAAAGGATGATACAATCCTAAATGACACTGAGTGTTTGTGGTTCTAATATTAGTCATACTGGTATTCCAGAACTTGGAGCCAATGAAAGGTCCACTGCCATTAAAACACCAAACATTCTGGTGGGCAATGTCCAATGAGAAATGTTTTAAAAGATCTCTAAGGAAAAAATGATGGTATATTTCAATTTTTAATAAACATGCAAAATGTTTAGATATAACACCATTAGTTCTAATTTCTGAATAAAATTGCAAAATGACAATGTTATACCTCGGGACTTCAATACCAATGATTACAATGTGTGCAATTTCTGATAACATAATTTACAGTGAGGTTTGTTTTTTTTTTTTCCTTTTAAACAAAAAGAATCTGAATGGAGATAGAAAAAAATAACTATAGTATGCTGTAAACTTCTTGAAATAGAAAGATCTCTTCTGTAAACCTAACTAGAACTGACATGTAATACAACAGATTTATACAGGAGGATATTCCTACCTGGCACTTTGACTCTATTTACAGAAGTACAAAAATTAGAGTAAAATCTTCTAATCCATGGGATGACATGAGTAGTATGTGATGCAACTAGAATTTGACTAGGGGGTAAGTAATGATGCTGTGGCTTGTCTGTGATCATCCTAGCAGGTGAGGGTGCCCCACCACGCATGTGAAGTGTGTGAGGTGTGCTGTGACTGCAGATGTAACGTTATCTGTCGTGATCCCGACGTGGCTGCAGCAGCACCAGCGAGTCTCCCCTCTCTGATGTGACTTTATTGCCACAGCTGTGACACTGCCACGATGCCACACACAGCCTCCTGCCTTGTTTTGACATTTGTAGGTACACGCACAGTGTGAAGGCTGAGATGCAGAGTTTATCCGGTCCTGGTGAATTCTAGGGGCTTGGTAACCCTGTAAAACTATTACATCCCTTTCATCCTGTGAAAATTTTACAAAGCACTTTCGAGGATGTTGTAGGAAATTAATATGGCTAACAGGGCTGGGTTTCGTCACCCAGATTTTTGCAGGTATTTAAATGTGCAAAAATGCTAGTAAATATGGATATCTTTTAAAATACAAATGAACCCAAAACCCTGCAAGCTGTGAATAGTAAAACACATTTGCCCTCCAGTTTAGAATATGTTCTCTTAGAATGCAGGTTATCACAGTCACAGTTTAGGGGACTAGTATTTCAAAAGAAGGTTAGATCAACTGAAAATAATTATATATATTGAAACACAGTATTTTTTAAAATACAACAACATTTAATTTAGCTCAGTTATAGCTTTTGGAGGAGAGGGATGAAGCTGAGCAAAACTTTAAGCATTTAATAATATAACTTTAAAAAATCAGTCTTCATCCTTCTGCATAACTGTCATCTCTAGAGGTTAAAATTTATTCTTGTGGTTTCTTCTGCAGGATTTTCAAGTTCTGTAAGGTTTTCCATTTTTTACTGGCACAATCCCATGAAACTAGAGGTCAGAAGTTACTTTACTGAATATAAACATCTGTGGGATTAATCTTCAGGAAGCAATTATTCACTTTCACAAAAATGGAAGACAGATTTCTTAGAAAAGACACAAGTTTTGCCAATGAAAAATTTCCAACTGGCATAGCAGAAAACATGACAAGAGATAAGCTAAACTAGCTGGTTTTGGATCTAGATAAACAAAAATTAAACAAATTTATCTTGTAGGAATTGTGATTCTCAATTGTAGTGTAGCACAAGAAACATCCTGGTAATTGTCAACTTGAGAAGCTTCAGTACATTGCATATAAATACTCTGAGGTCACATTTATAGTTAATGTAAACTTGCACACATGTAAAACCACAATACACCGAACTCTATGCGTACATAAAACATGAAATAAAATAAATCATGCCAATGTACAAAGCCTGAAATCTGTTCCCTGAACTTCATGCATATTCCATAAAATACAGATTACATTCAATTAAAAAAAATACATATTGTACTTTAGACCTTAAAAAGGAATGCAGAGAAAGCATTGGCAAGCTTAGATCTCCTACAGCCTGCTGGACTCCTCCCAAAGCAGGTCTGAAGGACACCCTCACCATGAAATACAAACCTGAGCTGGCTGCCATCAGCCCAGCTCTCAGCATTGTGCATGTGCTTCATCCCAGACAGCCCCTAACCGAACTCTGTCATGTTCTCTTTCAATACTGAACTAATATGCTATTTTTAAAAAATTCCTTCATGCCTGCTATAAACGAAATTCTACCAAAAAAAAAAAAAAAAAACCAACAAAAAAAACCCCCAAACAAATAAAGAAAAAAAAATCCCCTACAAACTCATCTCATTTCACAAGAACTCACTGTGAAAACTATTCTCCCATAATTTTGTAGTGAAATCCCAGTTCAAACCACATTAAACCCCTCCATTCAGAAGTAGGGAGCCGTGAAAACACTGCCTCACTATACACAAAACCTCTGCTTAGAACTGTAAATTACAATTGGGGGTTTGGAAAGCAGTGACCTGGGAAGCAGCAGGAGCCAGTCTGCTAGCAGAATCGGGAAGTTAAGGAATATACAGAACTCGTCAAATGTAGCACATGCACCCCTAGAAGCACATAGAAAATTTCTTATTTACTGCAATGAGAGACAATATTTCTGGGGTGTTAGAGTGCCGTCTTCATGGAGTTTTACTGCCAGTTCTTCACTGCCTTTTTCTGAAAATGTCTGCTTGTCAGAACCCAAAATGAAATGTCCAGAAGCACCAGCATAGCAGGCTGGTGATGAGAGCAATCCACTTGCAGGCATACACCCCAGAGGTGAGGACCCTGCTCCAAACCACCCAGAGGGAGAGGTTTGGGAAACCTCCCCTACAGGAGAGGCTTCCTCCTCTGGGGTAAAATGCCCAGCTGGCAGGTTTTTGGCTGTACAAACACAGGTACCTTTGCTATCCAGACAAGAAGCTAATGTCGGAAGAGTCTGGTTTTGCCACAACACAGAAAGGGAAAAGAGCTCAGTCCCTGAAAACTGCAAGCTTGGAAAAGGTTTCCCCCAGAAGCCATACAACTAAATGAAAAACTGCAGCTTGCTGTACAGAAGGGAAAGGCAAGCTTGCCTCACCCTTTCTTTTGATATTATTATCCCACATCAAAGAAAATACTTTGGCATAACCAGTTTACATATTTACAATTCTGAAATAAAACATCTGCTCAGCACACTGTTCAAACTCCACTGGGGACAAATTCTACTTTCATGGATACCCACACAACTGTGGAGAACTTAGTGATTAGAAATGTTAGAAAAATTGGACACACTTCTCAGGATTATTTTTCTGAGCTGGTTCTGATTTCTTACTGCCTCAGATGCTTTCCTCTCTACCCCTCCCCTTATATGCAACTGTATCCCAATTTAAAAATCCATTTCCTGCATTTATCAAGACAGTTTTTCCTTTCGATAAAAGATATCACCTGGCTTTGCTTAGACATTTATTGGTCTGTATGAAAGCCTGGTCATTCACCTTTCTTTCCAGGCTTGTCTGGGTTTTGGGTGCAGGATCAGAAGTTTGTTGGATTTGCAGTAAGTGAATCTGCCGGACTCACAGTTCTGTGCCTATGACTGTGTAGTGGTACTTTTCCTTACCTGGGATAACAACTCTACTAAATGTGTTTCATTTTTTATCAAACTTGGGCTTTTTTAATAAGAGATATAAAACATTGATATTCCTATTACATCCCACAAGGGAAAAGAAACACCATTTGCTATAATCAGGGGAAATGTTTTATTGCCTAAGACATGCATTTATCTCCCTCACAAACAGAAGTCATAAAAAGAACATACAACTGGTTAAATGTTACTTGATGTACCTTAGGTCCCAACTGGTTTGCTTTAGGTCCTGCAGTGTCTTGTGGAATTAAATCCAGGCATGAACACAGGTTAATGCTTTTTCTTTCCTTTTAGCAGAACTCTGTCAGTCTGGCCCACACCCCAAGAGCTTTCACTTCAGACTAACCTGCAAGCAGCACTGTGGGTCTCTCCTTTACTTCTCCTTCCCTATGCTCCACCGATTCACCGCTGACTAATTAATTATAAACCTCTGTTCTTAAAGCTCTTATATAAATCTCTGTCCTTGTTGCCATCCTGCAGATCTATTCAGTGATCACACTCTTACTTAAATCATGTAAGAAAGACTGGTCTGTCCCTTTTATCTGAAAGGCTGTTAAGGAGGCCCAAATTCTAAAGCTTTTTGTAATGAACTGTTCTTTCTTGAAGACAGTTTACCATCAAGCATCCTTCCAGGTCTCATGAAGGGCTACACTGCACAAACTGAGATGACGGTTGTCAGAAGGGAAAGCCAGTCCTTTCCTGAATAGAAAGAAGAATAGTTGTCTTTTCGCTTCTGTCCTTTCTCCATTGTACTTTTAAGGCACAACTGGAGCTCCTACAGCAACAGGTATTTTTCTTTGCTAAGATTCATTGTTGGACGCTCACTGGTATTCTGAGTTCCTAATTCTAAACCCACTTCTCTCTTTTATAAACCTGCACGTTATTTGTATCTAAAGGACATTCTTTGTAAAGGCGGCAGTTTTCAGAAACTTGATTCCACTTTCTTCCAGGGCCTTCTATCTGCCTCTCCTCCTCCTCTCTGCCACAATGGTCTCTTAAAGAAATCTCTTATGTGTGCTGCTATTCAAAAATAAAATCAGGCATTTGATCTTTTCTGTCCAGACTTCCTTCTCATTCTCCATTTTCCTGGATTCTGTCACACGTTGCACTGTTAGCTTAACAGCCACTGTTTAACAGCATATATTGAAAATACCAGAACAAATAAACGCATCCAACACTGTTTCATTTCTATGTTTGACATAGAATCATAAGCAATTGGGGAAAGAGAATAATTTCAAGTTTTTCAAGTCTAACTTTCTTGGAATTCCATACTGAAAAATATGGGCTGCAATCTGAACTACAAAATTTGCTAAAAAGCTCTGAATCTAAAATAAAAAAAGGCTCTTCTACAGCAGCCATTTTGTATCAGTCAGAAATTGTAGGGTTCCTGGATTTTAATTTTGTACCCTGTGCCACAGTTAGTTTTTTAGAGATTTAATCTTAGGTGTTAATGCTTCTTCCTTTGAAGGTAAGGGTTCATGTCCTCCTTAGGTAAAATCAGGCTGTCCAGTTTTCCATGCTCAAATCTATAACTCGAACTTTACTACAGCTCACCTAATATCCAGGCTTGAACAACATAAGCCCTAGCTCATCAAGGGTTGATCCAGTAATGGAAACACAAAATAATTTTCATCTTGGTCACAAAACTCAAGGAAGCAAGTTTGCATGAAAATATTTGTTTTGGAATAGATGTTGTAATAAATCAATGTTTTCTTAGCTGACCAAAAAAAGATATATGTATATCATTATTTTTTAAAAAAATATTTCCCAAAGATAGGGTGCTTCTATTTTTGGGGTTGGGAGAATGTTTTTAAAGGAGAATTTTACTGAAATGTTTTGGGTGTCTCGGCCTCTGCTCAGATGCAGGGAAGAGTTGTGGATTTCCAATTGCAAATCCATTCCATAGATTTATGAGTTCTCTAATGCACTTTCATCCTTGCTATATCCTTAGGCCTGTGACATTTTGGATGAGTGGGAATGCCAATTCCACAAAAATTCAGACAAAAAATAACAGTTGACATTTTCAGTCATATGTGATCAGGTTTAACTATGACTTAAGGTTGAAATTCAGCAAATCATCACACCTCATTACCTTCTCCATTTTTTGATGTGAGGCTATTTATGGTGTGGTGGTATAAGTTTTTTGAGGTTCGTTCATTTGTTTTTTAAATTGCAGATCTGCATTTAAACTTTAACTGAAGAATATCAAGATGAATCTTTAGGTAGCTGGACATCAGCTCCATCATAACAACGAAAAGCTTGTACACAGTTTTTGAATCATGTTTCTACTTCTCCAGTTCCAGAGAGAAATCATGACAGAGATCATAATGTAGTAAAGAGACAGGTTAGCCAGTATAAAGAGACAGTTTGAAAAAAGAAATACTTTTTTTCTTTTAATTTTTAAGTATTACTTATTTCTCTCTGGCTGTGAAAGACATTGGCCTGTAGAGAGTTGCTGAGCAGTGTCCTCTAAAAAGCACTTCTTGCCAGCCATGCTTTAGATTTGTAAAATCTAATCTCTATTCATCTGTTACTGTTTCACCAAGGTTTCTGTATACATTATATACTAACAACATCCAAGTGACCTGCTAGAGTTCTGACACTTCATCAGCATTTAACATGTCATTAGAACAACTCTAAAATATATCTGCACAAGCATACCAGGAGTTTAAGGCAAGTGGAAAAGTCACCAAGTTGTTTCCTACCTCTGCCTTTGAAAATTCTGTTTCTGGGAAGGACAATAAGAAAAAGATAGCTACAGCTTCTATCCCCTGCCTTCCCAATTAGGAGTACAAGCAAGAGTCCACGGCTCTATAGCATGCTGTCTGTGCTTCCTGTGCACTAGATCCATTAGTTGTTTGCTGGGGGAAGTGAAATTAGAAATGTTTTATTATGATTTCCAAATTACTGTGTAACAAATGCTCCAATAAGCCTTACGGCACAAAAAAAAGGGCTGTTTTGCCCAACAAGCAACTGACAGCTTTCTAATGCAGCTCCATTAAAGCTCTTTCCCGAGTGTGAGAGGCACTTTTTAACTAGCTCCTCAGGGCATTGTTAGATATCATTGCTTACAGCCACTGCGAGCCACTGTGCCATAGCAGCGCTTCCCACTTCCTCCTGATCACTCGAACACAAGAGGTGACTTCAAGCACAAGAAAAAATCTCAACCAGCCAAGACAGCAGCTGTAAGCACATTCTCTTTATGTACAACAGGAGCCCAGAATGAAATCACAGCCTTCTGGAGAAAAACAGCACTCGGAGTGTTGGATGGAAATAAAGAACAACTTCTGTGGGTGTCTTTTCGTAGCTTAGTAAATTGCAGGTGTTTGGGGAGTCAATTTAAAGTGGGAAAATAATAGCTTCTTATTTTATGCTTTAAGCATAGAGTAGTTTACTACATGAGTAAACCTGAAGTAAATCTCAAAGTCACCTTCTCTGTAAGAGTTGATCCATTTAATCTAAACATGAAAAATTAGGAATTAGATAGGCAACAGAATGCATATTTCTGAAGCAGAGATTACTAAAAATACTTGATTATGTATTTATTTAAGAAGATAACTGTCATGAATTTTACAGCTCTTACAAGTCAGAATTTCCAGGGATCACATTCAGAAGGTATTAATTTACCTTCTACAGTCAAAGGCACACAAACAGCTCTTGTTGAATAAATCCTTGATAGCTATCAAAAAATGCATCCAAAGTTCAGATCCTTATTTACAACAAATCATCTCGACACTGTCAGATCTTATTGCCCAGCTGTACTGGGAGACTGTTAATAAAGCAAACATGAAATCTCAGCCAGTGTCAGACTGTCTTCAGAACAGATGGGAGACATACAGCTTTCCAGACCCAGGTAAAACATGAAATGAATTAACCAAAACCATTCCAAAGCCACCAGTGCATCATTTCAGAAATAGAGTGAGGGGCTAAGTCGCCCTATTCCTCTTGAACAGCACCTGGAGTATCCTATCCCCTGTGTCCCCTCCTGCTGGGGAGGGGACCAGCTGAGAAACTCTGGGCAGCCTCTCAGCAAGTGCTATTTGATTCCTAAGTCTGAAGGCCATTTCCTACCACAGTGACACGAGGGGTTAATGCTGTTGATCCTAGTTCTGTCTACTGCACTTGAGTTTTTTGGGTTTGTGGCTTTAATTCCTCAAAGTCACCAGAAGTGATCAAAGGCAAAATTACAAAGATGAATATGAACTCTTCCTCAACACTCAACACTCATAAGAACACAGGACAAGAGAAGATATTGCAGATATCAACCAAAGCTAGAGGAGCACGTGGTAGCAGAAAAGTAAAATATCAGGCGCTTTTAGAGAATAAGACTGATAAGGTTACAATGTGATTGAGTTCTCCACAATGGAGATAGATGACCATTTACTTTCTTCATTTATCTGCTCACATCTGCACTTTACATTTCAAGAAGCTGAAACTCTTGCATCATTCCATTTATCTAAGGGACTAAAGGCAGCACACAATCCACATGGAAAAAAAAACCAACAACAAACCAACATGCCTTGGGATATATTTTGAGCAGTTTTTCAGTAAATCTTATTTATTTCCTCAGAGTCCTCAATATCTAAAGCTTTTATGTATTCATTATCAGCAACATGTCGAGTAATGTGATAACTTGACAAGGTTCTATTGAAGCAGCTTAGTGGGACATACAGTACTTATGCTGCCTGATAAGAAAACATTCAGAAAGGTCATATTCTCTGTTGTATTCCCTATCTCTCTGGGCAGCAGCAGTTCGAGTTTTTGTGAAAACTAAAGTTTGAAAATATTCCTGGTAAAAGTGAGTGAAAAACAGTCTGGCTGCATTAGCGCAATGATGATCAGTTGCTATTAATATTCATGAACTTTCAAAAACTGGATATTAAAATAAAAACCTCACCAAAAAGTTAACCTGTCGACTGGGCATGTTTATGTCACGAGCAGCTGGTCAGCTCAGCATAGCTGTTAGACCTGGGATATTATGGCACTAGCCCACTGACTGGCTCGTGGAGCAGCAGCACACATCCCACCACACCTTGCCTGCTCACTTGCTCCTCCACATCCACTGCTAAGCTGTGTAGGAAGCCAAATCAGATTTAAAACAAACAGCAGAACACGCACCATGGCTGTGCCTGACTTGCACTTACACAGATAGCAAGGAGTAATGCTATTTGGAAAGTCTTGTGATGCTGGAGACCTGCAGAGCTTGTTCTGTGCCACTGATGTGCAGAACAAGGACAGGAATGAGGCAAAGGCTGTGGTCAGGCTTCCCCGAGATGCAGAACACATCCACTGCCTGAACAGATTGTGCTTGAGGCCACCTCAGGACACAACAGACGAACAGCAGTGCTCTAGCCCCTGATATGCCTCACAACTGCAGAGTCACAAAAAGATAATGTGGAGCTATACTTGCCAGACATTCTCCTGAGCTGCAGTTTCTGTGACTCCAAGGCAGTCTTGGCCAAACAAAGAAATTCCTGCTATTCAGTTAAAAGAACACAAAATGACAGCCCAGCGACCTCTGTTATAACAACGCCACCAGTTACAAAGAAGCTGTTTCAGAGCTATTACTCCATTTTGGGCATACACTGTCTATATGATACACTGCCTGATATTATTTGGGATATGGAGACACATTCAGTTCTATGTGTAACAACACATATGTGTTTTGTCACAAAATCTTTACATGTAGCCCACTACAAATATTAAAAGGAATTTTGAAAGGCATTTTCTCTGAGCGGTAATTTATAGTCGTTAAAAGTCTTCTTTATTTCCCGACATGTCTTACTGGTTATTTCACTGAACATATTCAGGTTGTTTCTGTCATTGCTTGCCTCTGTCACCTACTTCACCTGGTGCATGCAGCCCAATTTCAAGCAGGTTTTACATACAGAAAAAAATACAAACATCATTATTGGACTTCATCAGATTCAAAGGTACTGAATTTTAGTAAAAACACTGTCTGGTTGTAAACCTGGATCACAGCTGGATGTCACAAGCAAAATAGTGAAATGAGTAATGAGGTGGAAAGGAAAAAACCCAACACTATTACTCAAATTAAAGAATCGTCATTTACATAAATACCTGCTCATAGTTAAGTCCTGCAAAAGATGATAATTCTAAATCCTGGTAAATACTGCAGCTCAGTTTGTCAAGGGTCAAATGCACTTATTTTTTTCTCTTCACTCAGAATGCTGTTGGGATCAGAATCAGCAGATTAAAGAGTTGCTGTCAGCTCTTCTGCCTGAGGGAGGGTTTTCCTTGTGATGAGATGGGGGCTGCACTTGAAAACATGAGGCAAGTGGAGAGATGAACACCTGTAACAATCATTTCCCTGATTCTGACTGAAAATCAGCCTGGCCATTAGTTCTTGGTGCACTTTAAGTCTCACTTGATGACAGAAGCCTAATTATTCTTCCCATTGACAACTCCTATGAGTAAAACTAAAGTTTAATTCTGGGATGCCATCAGATCCAAGATAGAGAGTGAAATGCTGCGCTTAATTTGTGATGTCAAACCATTTATGGCCACAACTGGAGCCAGTTAATCAGAGGTATCATCTCAGGTAACAGAGCAGCTTCTGTTTACAATCAAAGCTGCTCTCACGCCAAAGTACAGCTCCACATGAGCTGTAGCTAAGACAGAGTGCCTCTGTGCACAGCAGGGGCGGGGAGCTGGTAGCAGAATTGTCCCATATTTTTTTGGCAAATAATGATTTTTATCAGATCAGAGGACAAATTTTAGTTCAAGATGAAGGTGACATCATGCTACTTTGGAAGATGAAAGGAAATTTATCTGATTTTGACTTTGTGCCTGGCCGTCTTTACAGCATCTCACCAGGATGCCTGGGACTCCAAGAATATGTAGATTCTCACTGGGCATAATCTTGTGCTAGGGCTCACCACTGATATTCAGACTTAAACTCTCTGGCTTTTCAAGAACTTCATCTGTGGTCCTGTTGTGATAGTTATCTACTACCTTTTTTTTTTTTTTTTTTACGAGATTAGTAACAATTAAACACCTCATAACAAGGGTCTTACAAGAACAGACACAGTTCTTACTCAGTGTTAATAAACTCTGTATGTTCCAATGTCTACACTGGGGGAAAGGAAAAAAAAAGGCAAACTTTTCCATTAATAACATAATTTTGAATCTTTACATGTAATACAAAAGAGACCTTTTCCCTAAGAAAAAAGGAGGGGTCAGAGACTAATGTCCGAATTCATAGTGGCAAAATGTTAATCTGGGATCAAAACTATTAACAAACAATATCAAAGACAGTTTTAATTACATGAGGACTTCTAATTAAATTAAATTTTCACAGGGAGTGTCTTTGACCTGTTTGTTCAAATTTAAGACCAGTGACTGAAATCTCACTGTAGGGATTCCAGAATTGGAAAGCTTTGGGATTCCTCTCTGGCCACTTCTGATTCTTACCAATTCCGTACCTCATGCAAAAACATCAGAGGGAGATCTCCAGGTACTTGTCCTGAGCACTGCCCAGTTTGGATACACTTTGGGATGCAACAGTAGGGCACTGAAAGGCAGACTGGAAAGGAGATCCTGTGAAGGCCAAAGTAAATGACTGTAACCTTAAGTCTGCTGCACACAGTAATTTCTTGAAGCAGGAATATGCACTTGGCATTATTTCCCAAAAGGCTGTCAGAAAACCCAGTATTTGCTTATCCTGTAAGTTTGCCCTCACCCCATGATGCCTCATAATGTTCTAAACATACAGCAGGCTTCAGCTATGTAGAAGAATCTTCTTGAAATTGTACAGCTCAGGAAAAGGGATATGTTCAAGTAAATAGATTCAATTCCACTTCAAGAAATTTACAGTGTAAATACCTGCAAGATCCTCAGGTTTTTCATTGTTTTAAACAACTAAATCTAAATTTGACAGACTCAAGTTTAACAGAGTTCTTAAGCAGATTCCTCAGCAGGTCTAAAACTACCTGGCTTCACCAATCTCAACAAATGCACTGAAACTTGACTTTAGGGACAGAAACCCTAAAGCACAGCGAGACATCATGTCAGGAGTAACAGCTCCTTCTCTGCAGAGTGGCTGTCATAATATGTTTGTACAGCAGTCAGCATGCCCAGGCTGTGACCTTGGCTAGGATCCCTGTCCCATTAGAAATAAAAATTATCTTAGGAGATGCTGGAAATAACATTACTCTACTTCAGGTTAGGCATAATTTAACCTCCTGGAAATGAGTTCAGATATGCAATTCTTGAACAGAGGAGCAGGGAGAAGCCAGGCACGAGAGTCAGGCATGCACTGCAAAACCTGCTGTAGGTGAAACCTGTCTCCTGAGTTCCAGCAGGAGAATCTAAAGAGAGAGGAGAGTGTCTACACACAAAATTTCAAGTTGTAAAGCAAACCTCACTCAGGCATTCTCGGTGATAAGCTCAGACAGATGGGTTGCAAGCAGGGGGCCCTGAATGCGTTCCTGTGTGTATCTGTGTACCTCAAGGAATACAAAACACAAAGTTTTCTGAGCATGTGAATTAAGAACCTCAGGGAGCAGCAGAAATATTGATTAGACACAGTATGCTGCTCAGTAAAGAAAAGTACAGGAGATAATCACCAAGGGTGATTTCAAACCTTTCAGACCTGAAACACCAGGGTAGGACTTCCAGCACCTATTGGCAAAACTTGGCAGGCTCAGACAATTGTCTCCTTCATTTCAAAATAGCTTTACAATATATGTGACAAGAGTAGAAAGGGTCAAACACCTTCATCTTCACCAAGTGCCAGACAGGTCCTGCAAGATACTTTTTGATAGAATCATGTTGATCCTTAGTTTATAAAAGCAGTAGAAGACCTACAAGATTTTGTTTGTTTGTTTTGAAATGAACAAGGGATGTCTGGCTTCTAGTAAGGAGGAAAGCTCTCCTTTATTATTTTTTTCTAAAGCAAGAACTGAATGACGAACAAAAATCTTAAATAGAATTTAAAATAATTAGTCCAGCTCAACCTTATCTAATATTATTAATTGATCTCTTCTTTCCCTCCAGAAACTCTGATGAGAAGATTTCTGATGACTAACCTCAATTTTGACAGATTTTTAATAGCATGGGACTGTCAGACCATTTCACATTTTTGTATTCCAATGTAGGTTTCTTGGACAGGAAAAAAGGAATGAGACTGTGACGGAAACTTGAAGAAAAAGAGTTGAGTTTGATGACAGGCTGAACAGATGAAATAAAGCAAGCAGCCAGTTTTTATCTTTAAATTATTTTTCAACAGTACCAAACCAATATTTTTTAGCTTT
The DNA here is from genome assembly GCA_013400315.1 of Bombycilla garrulus. NCBI lineage: Eukaryota > Metazoa > Chordata > Aves > Passeriformes > Bombycillidae > Bombycilla > Bombycilla garrulus. The sequence continues at coordinate 266,501 of VXBU01003887.1, forward strand.
TTCATTTTTGCATTATTCAGAAATAAGTGGCCATGAAAACTGGTTGGGTATTGTATATATAGAAAACTTCGTTTTAAAATGGTTCATAAGAAGTCACAAGCATGTGAAAACAGAAGCTTGGCAGGGTAGCCCAGAAGGCCTCAACAACTGTGATCATTTACCAGAAAAGCTGAAACAACAGACTTAGTTCCCGCAGTCCATATAAATCCCTCAAAAATCTGTATCTCTTTGAAAGTATAGTCATCATAAACATGAAATTTTAACAAAACTGTTCATCCTTGTCTCAGTGGTTACTGTAGAAATCAGTGTAAAACCAAGGTTTCAGGGAGAGAAAACATGAGGACAAGCCACTAACACAGGCACATGGCTCTCTGACACCCACACCAATAGGACATCAGAGTCAATTCTCAAGAATCCTATAGGGATTTCTAACAATTGCTGAACAATCAGTGAGTGCTTAACCTACTCTTAAAATTTGAATTAGATATGCCAGAAACTGGGAGAGAATTCTGGGCCTCCATATCTCCTCACTTATGAGCCAATAGAGCCTTCAGGAATCCAACCCTGTGTGATGGCAAGGATCTGAGCGTTTGACATTATTACTGTACTGTAGTTCATTTAATGCTGCAACTATAGTTCATTTAATGCTGTGCTGGCTTCTCTTGCATTTTCCTCATATAAAAGTTAAGTATCCACTACAAAAATGAATCATCTAAACTCCAGGTAAAAGCTATCATAGTATGAAAGTAGAGATCATGCTGTGAAAATGATATCAAATGTTATATAAAAAGAGATATCCTATTGAAAGTGTTTGTGGTTTGTAGTTTACCTCCTGTTAGCAGCTCTCTCTGTATTGATTTCAAAAACCTGTTCAGAAAGCTAAATTCAGAAATTTTATAAAAGTATTTGAGGAGTGCAGCCTGTTAACGTCTCATCATAAGTGAAGAAGCAATATATGTTCAGCACATGTAAACCCAAATTAAATTATAAGAACATTAGGGTTGCAAAGCAGTCAGAAGTTTCAGGTGCCGTAATTAAGATCCTCTGCACTACCTTAATTCAGCCCCCACCCTACACATGTCCATGGTGACACTGTCTGACTGCACAGCTCTTCCCCTGACGATCTCAAACCATCCATACCAAACCCACACTCTGAATTTATCCTCATCAGTAAAAGAAGACTTCCTGCATCTCCCATCTTCAGTCAGAGACCAGGAGAAAAGACAGAAATAAGGCAAGGAGCTAAAGTAATGAATGGTCACAGGGTTGAGTCTCTGCAGTTCTGCCCTAGCAAATTATAGCTGGTCTCCAGCACTGAAGGCAAGCTCACCTTCTCATAGCATTCATTATTTGTGGGACCTTCACTTTGTGTGTCCTGAGGAAGAGGCCCATGTCAGAGGAGACTCTGAGCCCATAAGCTGCATTCTGGAGTCAGGAGCAGCCTGGTTTGAACACATGGCATGACTTACACCATGGAGAGCCAGGAAAACATCAGTCTCTGCTACATCACACTCAACCACCCCACATCCCTTTTTTGCACCCAAGGGAGCAGAGAGCCTTACCACACATCTTGGAGCGAGTGTATTTCAAAAGTAAACATTATTGTTTTCAAAACAGACAGCAATGAAAAACCCTCAAGGAAATCAGTGATTCTGTGTTGGTCTTGAGCAGTCTGCAGTAAAGCAGGCCTGGGACTACCCGTGCAACAGAGAGAATAAAACAACTTAAAGCTGCACTCATTCAGCAATCACCTTCTACTTAGTGCACAGAACAATGCAGGGGTCCATGGGAAAAGCAGTGTGTGACCATGTAATTAGAGACAGTATCAAAATGTATACACACAAGGGGGCCCAATTAAGGCTGCATGGACAGCATTATTCTTTTTCCTTTTCCTTTTTTTTATAGTGCTTGGTTTTATTGCAACATTCATGGTTTTGTACCCTTTTATCTATAATTTCATAGGTTGCTTAAAAAAAAAGTACAGAAAGGGAGAGAAAAGAAAGCCTGAAAAAAATCTATTGTATGGAATGGCAGTGATACTGAAATACAGGGCTGGCACTTCATGGTCCACAGCAGAGGCTGTGGCCACGTGAGTGGAAGGAGCAACGGTAGAGTCTGCACGTGGAGCAGGCTGAAGGGAGCTGGGCTGGGATGCATGCAGCTTTCCCAGGAAATTCTGCAGCAAAGGAATGCAGGGCACCATGTACCTGGGCTCTGCCTGTCAGCTCTGTCTTTGGTGGCCTTCTGCTGCTTTCCACTGCAAATACTTTTCTTCCATATTCTTTCCCCCCACTCCAAGGCCTTGCCTTGCGCCAATAGTTTCACAAATGCAACCCCTAAATTCCTCCAGTCTGAGTTTCCCATTCTAGCCTTCTGTTTAGTGCTGTATTCTGTGGCCTGTTCAGATTCACCCTAGGAGTATATATTCCTCTTCTTGAGCCTATTTGTTAGTCCCAGCCTCTCCCCTATGCATTACCCTCAGGTTTCCAATCCTACCTCTTTTCTTTCTGCCTCCTATCCCAAACAATATCCCCACTTCTCCAATTTTTCTGCTGTCTCTTATGTCAGTATCTCTACTTCCACATGAGGTCTTTCTTGCTCCTTTTAAGGCCCCATCCTGAGCCCTTTTACAGCTCCTCAGATCAGGGGGAGCTTTTCCTCCACCTCGGTCTGAGCAGCTGAAAAAAGAGAACCTCAAAGCCCAGGAGTATCTCCTCACTTTCAGCCCTGATGGTCTGCACTGTCCTTGGAACCAGGAGTGGAATTCCTCACCTCAGCATCCCCAGCACCAAGGGCTGCACTGCTCTGGGTCAGCATATGCTTGAACTTCCAGTGCTTAATGCCACAATAGCCTAAAATTTTATCAAAAGTGATCCCTGACAAGATTTTGCTCAACCCCTGCAATATCATGCTTGGCATGTGCTGTACAGACAGTAATTTCAGGGAATTCAGATACCAAATCTCTACTGAACAAGTGAAAAAACAGATTTTTCAGTGTTTTCCCTAATGGATTTTCACTGGAACAGCAAAAGATAATGATCCAACAAAACTTTTAGATTGAGGTTGAAGAAGAGTGTGATGGAGCTGATCAAAGATGTACAAAATTTACTTTGCCTTCTTTTTTTCTGAAAATAATAGGATTGTTTTTTTCATTTCAAACAGACAGAAGTGGGCTGAGGCAGGCATCCAAAATAGAAAATTTCAGCACAGATAGTGCTGAAATAAGTTACTCTAAGTAATGTTTTAAAATAGGTCACTTGCGACATTAACTGTTATGCTATTAACTTCTTTTATGGTACATATAAAGCGGGAGAGAAGAGCTTTTACATGCATTTATAGACTTACAGAAGAAAAAGAATGAAGCACCCGAGCAAGAACTTATATTTGACATGATTTAGTCCTGGTCTGAGATCCATATGGTTCATCACACGAATCCAACAGACTGGTCAATGCTCAATATACCAATTTAAAGGAAGCTGAAGTACTGCCTTTGGTGAAAGTACCACTTTGCATTGTGAAAAACATTATTTGACTTCTAAGTAGCAAAGGCCACTGGATGTGGACACTTGACATAAATATGAATGAATTTTAGTTAGTGAACTAAAAAAAAACAAAAAACAAACCAGGTTTCTTCTCTAGATACAATATGGTCTTTACCAAAAAAGAAGGGGGGAAAAAAGCCAGCAGCTAAATACTGGAAATTTTGTACATACTAAATGCATGCCCCAGAAACAGGCACCTCTCTGCTCCCAAGGTCTACCTACAAGAACTGGATGTGCCTTTTCCCAGTGCATCAATTCGTCCCGCTTCTCCCCTACCCAGCAAGATCCCAAAGCTACCCAGGGAAGCTCTCTCCAGTGAGCCCTCTACTCCTTTGAGATGCTGCAATCCAGACAGCAGCTCCATGGTTACACAACTGGAGCTGGGAATCACTACTCCTCCTTACCTTGCTGCTTCAGCAGGCCACAGGAGAAACAAGTGCTTAATTACAAAGGAGAAAGTTATTAGTTTTCACTGCAGTAACTTACAGAGCCAAGATAATGCCCAAATATTGCATATATTACATAGGCAGATATTGAACATTGCCTGGATTAGACAAAGTCATATGCAGAAATGTCTAGAGCACTGGCAGGGTATACCCACAAATACCAAACACAACCTTTCAACACTTACTCCATTCTACAAAATAACCACTTTTTAAGGACAGCTATTAGGAGTTTGCCTTGCTTGGAGAAAACAGGCATTGCACCCTTGAAAGGCCAGTATTTATTTATTTATGTTCACAGCTATGCACAGACAATCTTCTCTGCTCCTTCCACACCAAAATATTTGCCCTGCTTCAGCTATTTTTACTTTTAGCTTTTGAGTAATACTTCAAGCTTTTATACAAAGGGCAGTTGCCATCTCACCTTCCTGAAGCCAGATTTCTCTGCTCCTCTGAAAAATTTGTCCCGCAAAGTTTTCTTCAAGCATTCCTAATATCTCCTGAAAATCACATTCCCTAGTAAATAGAGTACACGGGGAGACAAATTCACGATTCATAAATCAAATGAATGAGGATTCAAACAGCAGAAAGCCTGCAGAGGAGGCCTGACTGGATCCAAGCAGAAAGAGTGTCATCCATGAAGGTGGAAGGCTGCATGCTGAGATGCTGTGACTCAGTGCTCCCTGTGACCCACGAATTTCCAAAGGAAATCACAGCTACACAAGAACTCAATAGAGAAACATTCAGAGACGTAAGGTTTGCTACGAGGATAACTCAGCTGAGAATCAGCAGGGGTTCTTTCCCACTCTGCAATTAGTGCACTTGTTAGTCTCTGACATCCCGGCAGCGATCCATGGCCTGTGTGCCTGAAGGATCCAGCAGGATAGAGGGAAGGAGGATGAGCACCAGGTAACAGGTGCTGAGGGAAACCCTGTGTTATCCCAGTAGCCACTAAGTGAAGCTACCAAGTAAGAAAGGTAGAGGAAACTTTTGGTTTGATTCTTAAAGCACCTTTGATGCTGCCAGAAAGCTGTTTAAATTCCCACTCAAAAAGGAAAACAGGAGGTGTCAAAGTAATAGCTCTTGTTCTCCATTTCTATACTGGAATACCCTCAGCATCTTGATCTACTTAATAAATGGTTGAATGATTTTTCTCTGACAAGGAGTCATTTTATTCCAGTTGTTCCCCAATCCTATGTCCAGTAATTGAGTTTTGTTGCGCCCCCCAGAATGTCCCTACAAGTGCATGGCCAGGACTATGCCTGTCACAAAACCTTGGGTACAGCTGAACCTCTGGAGGAGAAGTCTCTGGAAAGCAATTACGATGGCTGACTGGAATGTCAGGAGATGAAGTGTGGAGTCACTCAGACTCAAGTGTGGAGTCACTGCTTAGCCAATGATGTGCTGAAAAGGTTACAATGCTTTCTGATCAGAAGTAGGAACTGCTACATCCAGGGGATAGACTGTTTTTCCCTGGCTGTCACTGTGAAATAATTGAATGGAGCTTCCAAGGAATCCCTCTTGTTCATCTAATCCATTTTGTCTCCAGCTAATAAAAGGAGAGCCAGTATCAATATATTACATACAGTGATATCACACAGACTTCTCTCTGTCACTCCCAATGCCAAAAGCACTGTCATCCAAGCCCAGTGTCAAGGAGAGAGCTCTACCACAGCTAAACCTCAGTCCTGGGAATGCCAGGGTAAAACAACCTAAATCCAGCTGCTGTGAGAGTGGGCTCTTACAGTTTCTCCTGCAGCAGCATGGAGATTCCTTCACCTTGCTCCCCACACAGCCAGGGAACTGCAATTACTGTGCACGATACATCCAACAGGGAATTTTTTGCCATGTCCTCTACATAAGGTTGCATTTTAGAGCTATCTTGAAAACTCCACTTTTGCAGAAAATATTTTGTATCCAGTGCCATTTCTCAGACTCATCATGCCTCAGTAATCTGTGATCTACTGTAGTGGTTCCACACTACCATAAGTTGTTTGATGCTTTTGTCTGAATATCAAAGAACAAGGAAACTTGGAGCTGTTGCCTCCAACCCCACAGCCATCACTGACATCATCAAAGTCACCACTCTCTTACAACAACCACGAGGTCTGTGTGTACAGCATTCTTAGTGATGCCCTCAGCACCAGAGCAGACCCCATCTCTTGTACAGAATAGAGCAAAGACCCCGCAGAAAACCACAAGCCCCTTGTATTTACGGAGAAGTGGGTTTTAAAGGAATAACATTTATCTAATGTAGAGGATGCAGTACATGGGGTGAGGCTGGAATTCATGCATGGTGAGGACACTTAGAAACACCTCACCCAGGTACATTGAAGGGAAGGAGCAGAGTCACACATGGACCTAGTCCAAAGCACAATGAAATCAGCCAGTGCTCAAAACTCATTGCAGAATAAACACAACATCAGGGATGGTGGTCATTACCTCTTCTCAAGAATAAGCTGAAAAGATACCTCCTTCTACCACAGTCAGTAGAAAGATGAGCCTGACTCAGCACTAAGGATCAAATTAAGGTAGACTACTCCAACAGAAACTCAAATGAAATCTTCTGAGGTTTCCATATGCCCTAGCCCATGACAAGGCACTCAGGTCAATTAGCCAGAGCATCTGCAGTGCATGTCAAAGGACAGAAATGCAAAATACATGACCACTCCTTATTCCCATTTAGGCTGGGAACATGAGGGGAGTTCATGAAATACTTTGCTGAAGATATCTCCACATTTTGGGGTTAGACTTGACTGTAATGCACAAAGATGTTTTCGTGCAATTATGCAGTGCTCCAATAATGCTACAATATTTATAAAAGCCCTAACTAAAACTACTAGACAGTTCATTGAAACTATTGTTTCTTCAAAGCTATTGCAGCACAAACTTCCACTGATTAATTGCACAGATCAAGACTTTTGACTTTTAAGATCTTTCCCAAACACTGCCCTGCAGTACTGCCATCAGTTCCATGTGACATTAGCAATTTGGTTCCTGAAAGATGGTGAAGTTAAAAGCTTCCTTCATCAAGATCCGTTAAAATTAAGCCATGTGGTTCCCAAGCATTAAAAAAAAAATTAAAAAAAATATATTTCTCAATAGAGCTTTGCAATCCTTTCAAATACTAGAAGGTCACTTATGTTTTCAAGGCCGTTTAGCAAGGTCAGGTTGTAATGAGCTGCAACTACTTTATTTGTGATTTGTGGCTCTGAGGGATTAATTGTCCCCACTCTGTCTCATCCACAATCTAAGGCCGAATTGTCAAAATGATCCATGGCTTTCGTCCCCAGGCCCATGGTTTCATTATTAAGGTGCGTTCTAATCGATAGTAGCATTTTTAACATTTTGCCCCTTACGTTTTATCAATCCTTATTATCTAATGACCAATACTGAACTGGCACAAGGTTTTTCAGAAAAACACTGACAGATTACAACAGGCAGTCACATGCATTTGTAATTAGACTTCATTACCATTATAAGTGCTGAATGGGAACAGAATAGAAAGGCAGGAGGAATTCACCCAGTTCACAGAGCTCGTCCCATTTCTTAGAACCCCTGCATAAGTCTGTCTTAATTTATTAATACATAAAAAGTAACCTCAACAACAGAGAACAAAAATTTGGGATCTTTATCAGGTTAATGTGTCCAATTTATTCCACGCCACTGGCCTAAGTGGCATCAGAAGCTTGGAGAACTAGCCAGCCATCTAGAAAATTATAAACTTTTGTTTTGACAGACAAAATACCCACTGCAAAACAAAGCAAGTCTGTTACATTTCACATTCTTCAATTTGATTATTTGAATTACTTTGATTCTTTGTCACAGTTTAATCTGTTCTCACTCTGATGAAGCAAATAAGAATGTTAATTTTCTTCTCCTCTGCTGGAAACCAGAACTATGACAGATAATACTGCAACTCCTTATCTAAAATCACGACTGTTTTAGAAGGAAAGCTGAGGGGACAGATTCTCAGATGGCATAAGCTGGCCTAGTTCCACTGAAGTCAATGGAAATACACTCATTTACGTGCGCTGAACATCTGGCCCAATAGTGATCATTAACAGAATATTGCCCAAGAGCAACATTTTCCAAGCTACAGAAAAGCTGAAATAGTTATTTTAAATTCCATAGCGTTCATTCTCCCTTCTTTTCTGTAAGAGAGTCCTGAGCTGTCTAATGAAATGGTATGCTCTGGCCTCCTGGCTTTCTTATTCAGGGAATGTGGCCTCCTTCCCAACCTGACCTTGTCAAAGCAAGCAGGTTCCATCTCTGGACAGAATGTAAAACTGCAGGCTGCACACCAACACATACAAAAGTTCCATTAGGAAGAAAATGGGACACTTAGCATTTCACTGGCAAACACAGAGCATGCAGTGATTTAGAACTTCTGTAAATATAGTATCACTTTAAAAAAATCAAAAATTAATTTTCCAAACAAAGTCAGAATGATATACTCGTTTGTCAGTTTTGAAAATAAAAAATTATTGCTGACCTCAGTAAACCTAGATAATTGTTTCAGAAGTCTTCAAATTTGGTATTTTTGTGAGAGTCTTTGATTTCTGATCCTTAATGCTGTCTAACCCTTATGATAGCTTTGGAGCCTATTATTCTATTTTCTCCAAAGAACTTTTAGAGGTGGTTGGAAAGAAAAACTCCTAAGCAAACTGGCCACACACACTGAAAATAGATGAGTGGTTGTCATGACTCCTTGACTTCACAAAGTAGAGATAATCTTAATCACTTACGTATGTAACCTAAGCAAGTTTTTCTGCCTTGCAGAAAAGGCCATAGAGCCATTTCAGTGCTAAGATTATCTACACCCCACCATCTCAGTTGGGTGCTGAGGTGCCAGAGCATCTCCAATGACACTGAAAGTTTTACAACTCACACTGTGCTTATGGATGAGGGAATTGATTCTTCCTTATTACAAACTGCAAAGGTGGTCAAGAGCACTAGATTATATTTGTCAGTTAGAGGTCATTAAATGTCTAAAACTTCTATTTTGAAAGGATTTAACTGCTCTTCCCAGCCAACACCTTGCTTCTGTTCCGTGTTGACATTTTCCCATTTGCATTTCTCTAATTATTTTCCTATTATATTTCAGGTATTGAGTCCCTTATTTAAAATCATGGCAATTTACAGCAGCAAACTTACACAGAAATTGCACAATGGCATTCAAGAAAAATGTTTCAATAAATCAACTTTGCATCCAAAATTTTTCCCATAAAATGAAAGACCAATCCAGTGAGATGAGAATGATATAGAGAAAGTAAAACCAAGGTACGTCATGTTTCAAACACGTTTGGTAACTTTATAATACTAGAAACGCTTCAGACTGCATTGCCTTTCTAAGGCACACAAGGGACTGTTGTCCAGAAAATATCAATCCATTACTGCTGGCAATGTGGGTTTTAGAGACCACTTTGGTTAAAGATAACCAAGTGTGCTGACAAAAACATTTGTCTTTCACAGAGGTCATTTGCTAAGCACAGAGAGAATTATATATCTCAGTTAGTACCCATGCAGTAAGGTGATATTTATTAGTTTTTAAACATTCACCTCAGCCTGCCAGGTTTGGACCCACATGATTATGTTAAGCCTTGCATTCCAGAGCAGAGCAAGTGAGAACAAGTATTCCTCTCTGCTGAAGTAAAACACTTATACAAATGTATTCCCAGAGAAAATGATGAGACTTAGAAAAAAGCCTGCCATCATTTGAATACTGCCTTCACTAGAACAACCAACATAAACAGCTAAATGTCCCCCCACTGCATTTCTTGTCTTGTTTCTTCAAGAAAATTTCCATTGTGTTTGCTCGAGTCCCTGCCTGTTACTCACAACAGCATTAGAACTCAACAAGGAAAGGGTAATTAGGCCAGCAGCCACGCCATACCCAATTTTTCAGGGTAACCTTGTCAAGTCTGAGCATTCAATTTCTACACTCAAAATACTCTTTCTTCTAAACAAGAAGTTAATACATACAAGGATATAACTTAATATCCTTTGCTATAACTGATAGAGATCAATTCACTTGAGCAAGGAAAGAATTTCATGGGAAATTTATGGGGAAAACAAATCACATCCACTCACTGAATCAACACAGAATCTTTTCCAATTCTTGTATCACCAGAACATTGGGATAACACCCCCCAAAAAAGGTGGAACTTTCTGGTAAATCGAACAATGGTGAGTATTTTCTCAAAATGATGAATATTCTAACTCCTGGAGGCTCCATAGCAAAGAAATACCTGCCCAGTGATACAGATTTTTAATGGGCTAATCACGTCATCAATCCTGTGAGGGCAAAAATTATCGTGCCCTTGCATTAACTGAGCTTCTAAAAGAGTTACTCAAACCATCCTTTCAGCAACCTGAGAAATTTCACTGGATGTCAGGCCCTAAAACACCTCTTAAACCCCATGCAAATAGTTATTATTTTCAAAGTACAACAGCACTGCAATTATTCTGAAATTGATCTGAGGAAGATAGTCCGTAAAATGCAAAATACAGACTATTTTCAGATCATAGGCAGTGAGAAGAAGGCCATCAAGACTGCCACTGTGATGAAAATCAGTACAGCTAAGAGGCTCCACTATACGTTTCCATATAAATATTTTTCAAGTAAGTTACACTCCAAGTGAACAGAGTCAAAAATAGGTCTTTAAAATTACTTTCTAGCCATCCCAATATAGGAAAGACAATCCCTGATTTTTTAGTGAAGGTAAAATTATTTTCTCTGCTTCTGAAAGAATTATCCCACTCCCCCAGTTTCACTTGCAATCAAAGCAATGTTCCTATTACAACAGTTTTGCCTGCCTCCAGACTGCAAATGGTAGCAACTGTGGAAGTACAGGGAAATTTGCCCTTTCCCAGCATTAGTGTACTCAGCTCTACTCAGTTTTCCTCATCTTTCTGATGAAGATTCCTCCCATTAATTAGGAAGGCCTTGCATGATAAGAAACCGATTTACTTCAGCTCGTTTGCCTCGTGGTCAAAAGGTGCCTTATAACAGCAGTGTTATCACATACCTGTATTAAAGTCAAGCTTTTATCCATTCTCTTTTACACAGAAGAGAATGAATTCTATTCTAGTTCTCTTTGTGGCTCTACTCATTTTCATTGAAGAGAGATTACAGGACTGAGGAACAGTCTTCAAAGATTTTTGAATGGGTAATTGAAAAGGGCTAAATGAAAAGTAAATGTCGGTGAAGCAGCCCTAAGTTGTACACGCAAGATTGATTAGCAACATGCACACAACTGCCAGCACGTGCTCAGAACTACCTCATTTCTGAGCCGTCTGAAGAGGAATACAGAGTATTATACAACATGCTTGGCTAAATTTAAATTTACAAAGGTTCATTCATGTCTGTTTAGAGATCCTACCACTATTAATGAAGGCAGTGTACAATTTCAGCTCAAAGTATGCAGCCTGCCCTCTGTGCACTTTCCTCTTGTTTCCCTGGTAAACACAAGCAGCTAAACTCATATAGAGCACTTAACATGGTAGGTTATATTGGGAAATATTTAAATAAGAAAGGACTTTGTTTCCAACATATGAGCAAGAGAAGATGTAAGAAGTTGTAAAAGTTTAAGCTTCTTTCCTCTGTCTCTCAGGGGCTTTTTTTAGTCACTTGGTACATTCATGATTTGGAACAATCTATGTCCTATTTTTAGAAATTGTCAAGACATGAAAAAACTCCAATAAAAAACAAATAACAGCAGGTTACAAGTGTGTTGAACTATTGTGCCACTTCACCCTGTCTATGACTGTCAGAAAATTCAGAACATTCTGTAACTGAAAACATCAGCTCAGGTATAAATTCACTGAACCAGTATGACCTCAAGCACAAAGTTCTAATTATTATATGTTTGGCAGGTTCTCTGAACAATAGAAAATAAAAGTCATAAATACTATTGGGACTTTTTCCATCCTCCCACTTCTGGGGATTTCTGGAAGAAGCAAAAAAGCTCTTGTACTGCTGTTATGTTCAAAATGGTTTGTATTTACAGGAGTGCAGCATGAAAAGTATCCTCTAACCTAAAAGGCTGAATATATTCTATCACAGTGATCAGGGCAACTTCCTTTTAAGCAAAGGTCTTGTGAGCAATCTCGTTTTTCTAACTTGTAAAGTATACAAAAACACAAATTTTCTCTAAATATTTTTGTAATATATCCCTCCTATTAACATTTCCTATTCTGTTAGTAGCAAATGTTGTATAAAACAGTACCACCATCTATTCCCATATCCTTCTTAATTTTTTTTATTATTATTTTAAACAGGCAAGGATTTTGGTTACAAACGTAGCTGAATCTTCAATCTGACAGATATCCTTCAAAGCCGGCATACCTTGCCAGCCTTTAAAAAAAATTTACCCAGTTCCTCTATGCTTACTGGAATAAAAAGGTAGCCACTATCTATCTACACTCTGCAACACTACAAATGGGGAAGGCACATGGGACAACAAATAACAGACAGACATTGGCTTTTGAAAAAAATCCCACAGCAACTTTTACCACTCAACAGAATAAAACAGACCTTCATTTTTAGGATTACACTGGAGGAAAAAAAAAAAAAAAAAACACAAAAAGAAAAACCACCAAAAGAAAACCCCACCAAACAAATAAAAAAACCCCGCAGGATTTCTTCTTTTTTTTTTTTACACAATTAAAATAAAAACTACCTATTACCAATGAAACTAAAAAGTACACAAAGTTCACAAACCCCAAAAATCATCATGGGGATAATTCATCTTGAGGACTCCCAGAATTTCTTAGCCAGACCTTCTCAGTTACCTCCAGAAACAGTCCCACGGGAGCACCCTAGGAAGCTGTTATTCACCACTAGCACAGCTGGCAGAGCCTGTCTTTGTTGCCACACCATGAGATTCATCTAAGGTAGCTTTAGACGCTGAAAGGTTTCAGATTTAATCCTGAGTTTGTCACTGCAGCCTTTCCTACAGTCAATGGAGAGAAAGAGGCATCTCCAGGGGGCAAGTTGTCTGACCTGCCTATTTAGGCTGAGATGAATCACTCTCTGAAGGTCCCAAAGTGAATCTAGGGTGACTTCCCCAGCCTTTGATATCTACACTTCTGATATTTTGGTGAAGACATCTGAATTTCACCCACAATTTTCAGAGCTCAAACCCTCTCAAACCCAAACAAAATCTCTGACAAATTAGCGGTGTTATGTATCTGTTCCTTGAAATGAAAATTTTCACACCAAACTGCTGGGTTATATTTCAGTTGACTTTCACAATCCTGTCCCTTACAGAAACAGCGCCTTTGTTTTAATCAGTCATAGTTTCAAGATGGTAAGTTCACACAATAAAAACAATTAAAAGGCAAAAATGAGTTTGACTTTGCTGAAGTAGTAACTCTTGGATTTCTTATGTCCTATTTAGAGCTGACTTAGACCACATAGATGTTCTGAATCCACCAGTAAAGCACTTTCAGCCTGAATACTTTTGTATCATAAACCAAAATCCGATAAGCATCTTTCACCAGTAACCACAATTTTTCTGCTGAAGTTTGATATGAAAATTCAGTTTTTAGTGTTAAGACTTCATAACAACAAATAAAGTACTGGAAAATATTGAAAGAGAGAGAAACTGCTCCATACATCTCCATTTCGTAATGGAGCTCTTCCCATCTATGCACTGTCCCATGTGATAAGGCGATGTTACAAATTCAGGAAGGTCCTTTCAATTATTATTCCTGAGCAGATGATCCATCAGAGCAATAATCACCATTATTGCACCGTAGTCACAGATATACTCCATACCTAAGAGGTAAATGAGCCCTTGGATAAAGTCTAATCCATGATCCATCAGCATTTAACTTAGATGACAGTCCTGTATGTTTTTTTCTTTAATGACAAATTCTTGCCATATGTCTTTCTCCATCAATGTATTCCCAGCTCTTTATCACCAGATCTGAATGAGGAACATTGTTTCTGCAACACAAAAATCAAAATTGTCCTATAAGTATTATATTACCACCTTGGTTTTTTATGCTTTGGGTGGGTTTTCCTGTTTCTTTTAAAAAGGCTGTAGCTAATAAACTGTAGCTGTTGAAGTTAAAAATATGCACGGAAAAAAACCAAAAGGAAAAGTAAGATGAAATAGCCTTTTTACTACTAATGAAAACTCCCTTACAATCTTGTTTATTCTTAATATATCACAACTATTATCACTAGATAAAAAGAAGGTAAGTTTTGGCACATGACCAGCTAAAACCAACAAAAAAAATTAATCCATTTCATTCAACTCTATCCAGTTATTTCAGTCTGCCTAACCCACAAGATCACTCTGCACTGTGTTGCTGCAGTGCAATCTATTTGCTCAAAAGTGTGCCTGCAGCAGTCACTCCAGTTATTAGGGATCTGATTACTGATCTTCCTGCAGCTGCTCCGTGGCAGATTCTCCTCTCCTGCTCATGCAGAGGCAGAATCCAGGCCCCAGAGTGGCCAGGCTGGGAATTGTGCTGGCTCCAGATGCCCAACTCACACAGGAATGGTCACCTACCAATTCCTACACACTTCCTGAATTTTAGCACTTTTTAAACACTGTTGCTTTTAACTACCTGCAATCAGATGCTACACTCAGCAGTTCTTTTAGGGAAGCATTTTGCAACTTTTTTGCATGATTCACAACTGTTCCACAAATAAATAAAACATAGGTTTAGCTAAAGCCCATGTCTGATCTCAAAAGGGAATAGCAGAGCATCATTCTCAAAAACAGATACTCTAAATATTCTATAGACAGACTTAAAACATAAATCACTAAATTTCTTTCCCATGCAAATATTTTATTGAGCTGGCTGCAGAGGGAAATCCCTGCCACTAGGAGGCCAGTCAGAATAAAAATAAACTTTTCATTTACCCGGATAGCAAAAACATCACCTGTTACACAGGAGCAGTGCTCCTCCCTGGGGAGCAAGCACAGCAACAATTGTCAAGGTGGTGCCTGTGGTAACTCTGAGCAGCAGGCTCTGGCCAGGCTCAAAAGAAATTATATGTTGCAGTGTCTGTTTTGTGGATCCTATCAAATAATAATATGTGCTTTTTAACAGGCCTGTGGGCCATATTCTACATATACAAAACTTCAGATGACCAAGCCTGAAAGGGCTCCTGGTCACAGCTGAAAATTCATACGTCACATGTTAAAATAGTGCAACATCTCACAGCTCTTGGAAAGACACTTATATATAGAGTTTGATTCCTCACTGTATCTTAAAGAGCCATCCTGATCTGGGGAGTCCAAACCTCAAAGAGACAACAGGAATACAGGCAGAAGCTGATAGATTTTCCCAAGTGAGAGCCCTATGGACTGAGTCTGCCAGGGGGCAACACAAGCAGATAGCATTAACAAGGTTGGACCTGTACAGTCAACAATCTGTGTAAGAAAGGAAGTGTATACTGATAAATATTACCTAATTGAGTCACCAAACAATTGTATTTGTGTTGCATTATACACAGAAAAAAAAAAAAAAAGAAAAAAAAAAAAGATTGTTTCTAGAGGATGGGGACAAGGTGCAAGAATTGCTTTTCAAATGCAGTAAAAACAGTAATAATTCTGCCATTATGCCAAGACCTTTAACTGCAGGACAAGTTTTTATTACCAAGATATAGACCCTGGAGAAAATAGATTTATAGGGGGCACAATGACACTAATCAGAAATCCTTATGAGTGTCCACAGAGCACAACCTACAGGCATTGAATGAGTTTATAAAATCAATCATGGGCCTTTGGAAATGTTTACCCATATGCTACTGGTTTTGTTAAAGTCAGTCAAATTTTAGGAGCTGGTACCTAGATTTTAATATATCCCTTTAAGGCTCTTTGTTTTGGGTTATAGAGAAGAGAAAACAGGAGGCATTATCTACCTAGGCATACATGTCCTATAAATCACACCACTTGGAACCCTGTCTCTCATAATAAAATAAAATGCCATGATATTAAATTAATAGTGACTCAGAGAAAATACATTTTCTGATAGGTGTTGGGAGGTACTGGCAGAAATGAGCCAATGGTCTCTGTTACATTTCTAAAAGAAAAAGGTCAAAAGCAATTTGTCCCTTGTCCCCATCTTCTTTCCCAGTCTAAATTGCTTTCAAAGTTTGCAATACCTCAACAAAAATAAAATTTGGCCCCACTGAGACCAATAATGAAGTTTCCACTGAGCTTGCTGGAGACAGAATTTCACTTTTGGACAGCAGAATATCATCTTAAATCATGGCTTGGTCCCCCTGTTCGAGTCTGAGATCAAGCACATTTATAAAGTGATGACTGCAGGATTCCTGGAACCAGCATGTTCCATGCTAAGATTTTCCTCTGCCTGCTCAGAAAAACAAGGTGTCTGGTTTAGACAGTTTGTAATCCAAAACCAAGATCTGCAAAAATTTATGATCAAACCGCCCTATTAAAGAAAAAGGCACCTCTCATAGGAGTAAATATTCCACTTGGTGGGTAGAAGCTATTCTCAGATGAAGAAGAAAAGACAAGCTATATTGCTCTGCTGTCTGGACTTCAAAGAAACCCTGCAGTATAAAATATTTTTAATATGTTTTGCTGAATAATTTTCAGCCCTGAAATGTTATTAAAGTAAGATTTTCACTTAATATGAATATATGCAAAATACAACATTTTTTCATGCAAAATATATTCACTTATATTGCTTAGGAGAATGACAAGATATTATTCTGGACTATCAATTCTAGAATTCTGCTCCACAGAGAACACGAAACACTTAACAGCAGAGAAACAAACCCCCATTACTTCATACATCACCATACATTGTTAATTATGCAATGTTGCAAAAGAAGGTTAGAAAAAATTTTGGTCCCTTAAGCTTTCAATTTGCTTTCTCAAGCATTAAGTATTTTGCCCTATTTTTTAGTGTGTAGAAATAATTTTGCAATGTTTTCATGTATGTTCAATAAAAATGCAAATATATAAATCCCTATCTCTGAACAATAACTCAGGTTGATGTTTACTAAATAATATTTCTAATAGGTTGCAAAACAGGAAATTTATGAAGCACATTGTTTTAAAACAAAAAATATATTCAATTTCAAAAAAATATGTTCTGCAGCTTTGAAGGCAAGTAGATGAGAGACTGCCAGTTTTTGCTGTAGATATGTAATTCTAACACCTGGGCAAAAGCTAGTGGAGATAGCTGCTTCCCTTGTTCTCAATAAGGAAACCAAACAACTTCAGGACCTGACCAAAGAGGCATCAGTGACTATCAGCAGATGAAAGAAAGCACCATGGCCTTTCACAAAGATCTGCTGTTAACCAGCTTCAATGACTTTCCAGGCAGCCTACCTGTTTTGTTTGCAGCTTTAATACACTGGTGGCTACTTATGCAAAAAAGGCAAAAACTAATTAAATTTGTTTATGTATGTTATCGTGTGGAGCACTCATTTCCAGACATCAAGCTATGAATCATTAAATAACTGCTAAATTGGTCTCCTGGGATAGATCATGCCTCAGAGTTGGGCAGCCCCCCATCCCACCAAAGCCAGGTGTGCTCTGCAGTGAGCAGGCATTAAAACTGCTTTAAAGGCCACGATTTGGGTACGCAGCCAGGTCTCACACTGTGAGGTGAGTGGTAGGAAATCATGAAAACTGTGACAGCCCTCCTGTCAGAGTTACTCCTCTGTTTGATTAATGAGGGCATTTGAAAGACAATTAGCCAGAGCAGGTTTGGCTGCAACTAGCTTATCAATCAGGCACCCTCTATTAAAAGCACTACTGCCTTCTTTGTTTTTGGTTGCAGGAGAATTGTATCAATGATACACAAACAAGGGACCTTTTCATGTTATGTAAAAATAAAGAGCAGAATGTAGCAAATCACAACTGAAACGGTAAAAAAAAATGCTTTGCAAGCCACAGGCCACTGGTTGCCAGGAAATCATCACTGTAACTTCCACATGGCTGGATTTTTTGTTTGTGTATGGTGAATTCAAGGCTGCACAAATATATCAAGCACTTCCAAGATTCACATGGACAGGTTTAAGCTAAGTTTTCAACAACAGCAAAAACGAAACCTAAAAACAAATGATCCCATATGTAGCAAAAAAAAAAAAAATCCTTAGTTAGAAAACCTACTTGAACCTACTCTCTGAGCTTCAACACATTTCAACTAAGAACTGTTTCAATTTTTTTAAAAAATAATTTGTTGCAATAATTCATCAGTTTGATTTATCCATTAGTAATGCAACCTCTTTGCTTTCCAACTACCAACACAGGTAGAATTTAATACTATACTTTTCTTAGGCAGCTGCTCATCCAGGAACATGTTTCATTCTTTGGCTTAACCAGGAGCTTCGCTTCAAGGGGTAGTCCTTGAATTCATGTAAGTGATCAAAAGTATGCAATGGACAATTTAAACCATGTCAGAACTTTCCCTGAAGATTTGCATTTCCATCAGAACAGTTTTTATCAAACTAAGGAAATGATGATTTTGCCTGTGAATGAGTAAAAACCAAATTACTGACTAATGTATTTATATTACTCTCAATCTGAATAAATCCAAGACTGAAAGAGTAGGATTGAGACTGAAGTGTGATGCACCGCTCTTCCTTTCAGTTTACAGTTAATTTTCCCTGGCAATAGCAGATCAGAGGTATTTTTAATGCATGACCAGCGTAGTACTAAGTGTGTATATATGCAGTGCAAGGAAGTTAATTTTTTTTTAACCTCACTAGAATCTATTTCAGAAGTAAGCTCTCAAAATACCGCATTGTGTGTGTTTGAATATGGTGATAGTAAAGCAAGCAGCAAATTAATCTTTGATTAGATTAGCTGGAGTACAAAGACAGAGGGAGATTCAGCATAGCCCAAAAAATCCTCTCTGAAGCTTCCCTGTGTTGGCAGAATGTGATAGCCCAGCATTCATAGACAGAGAACTATAATTGTTTTTAAAAATTTGGAAGAGTTCCCACTGAGAACACACAGCTTGTCACAGGGTTAATCTGCAAAATCACTTTTGTTAAAGTGTTCAGCCACCTCAGTAAGCCCCAGCAGTGGCACCCACAAAGGGAGTACTGTTGTAAACTTGCCACTAGCAGTTTATACCCCCTGGCCCTGATCCAGGAGCCACTATAGAAAGCCAAAGGCTCTTTCAATGGATTTTAAATTGGTCCCTGCACTCCTCTAAGTTACAAAGGTGGTAATGAAGTATTGGGAGATGCAATAGAAAAATAAAATAAAGAGGATCTAAGTAGGTGGTGGATAACGGGTGGTTCTCCATATTCTTACTGAGAAACTGTGAACAGTTTCTCATTTTTCTGTGGCTGCAACTGTAAAC
The DNA here is from genome assembly GCA_013400315.1 of Bombycilla garrulus. NCBI lineage: Eukaryota > Metazoa > Chordata > Aves > Passeriformes > Bombycillidae > Bombycilla > Bombycilla garrulus. Next base: position 285,801 of record VXBU01003887.1, read on the forward strand.
AAAAAGGGGACAAAGCGCTGAGTGGTGTGGCATGGCTCCTGTCTGTGGGCCAAATTCTTCCCAGCCCCACCATGGGAGCAGCCCCCATTCATCCTGCTCATTGAAGGGCCTCAGCCCTCGGCAAACCCCTGCCCCACACCTGGGCACAAACCGTGCCATGGCTGAGGGGCACTGAAGCCCTGTGGATGCACACAGGGCCGCGCTGGGCTTCCTCAGTTTACCATGTGCAGGCACAGACAGCTCTGCCCTACTTTAATGGCTTCAGGGCACGTTTGGCGGCTCCTCGCAGGAGTGTGGTAAATGCTGTGACTGTGCTCAGCCACAAAGTGGGAGTGCTGCTGTAACCTGCCTGACTGGCTTGCCAACGTTTCAGGGTAAGGAAGGGCAAATGGACAAAAACAGGTCCACTATTTTTCACACAGATTAATACAGACTGCCAGTTTCTTCCAAACAACAAAAGGTTAAAAGGACCCTGGGCAAATAACAGAGACTTGGGGTCTTGTCATCACCTCTAGGAGAAAAATTGTCTCATACCTCTCTTATTCCTCAGAGTCAAAAAGCATCCAGACACTTTGCTTTCTCAGCAGTTTGAGGAAACAATGGCATGAAGAACGAATACCCTGCAACATACCCCAGGTATTTCAAATTTGAGGGTGATAGATGATTTAAAAAAAGAAAAAAAATACATTTGGGCACTTCACTAAAGACAGAGTCTTCTGCTTCTCATCAGTGACCCACAGTCCAGCTGTTTGCTTAGCAGGAAAGAACAGCCAGAAACGTCTTTTGCAGAAAACAAGTAGAAATATTTATTAAGCAGAGATGACTGGTCAGACTGGTACACAAATATAGATGTACTAGCTACTTTCATATGATGCCCATGGAGGAATTTTGCAATGCCTGCTGCTTCAAAGGCTGAAACCTAAAGACTTTGAAGGAAACTCCAACACTTCCCTAGAAAAATGTGTCTTTCCCCTTATCTTCGAAAGGCACCAAATCACTTTCAAGACACTCCTGCAGACATTCTTTTTCTCCTATGAGGCTCTACGTGCTTCTGCATTTGGCTTTTTCTTCTGAAGCATGCTTAAGGAGACTTAAGCTTCAAATCCAGAGACAACTGAAGCTTTTGGAGAAGAGCATCACATCTTGAAATGTGCTCTGCTGTCTGGGTCAAAGAAACTGAGCAAGCAGAAGCAGCAAGGAAAAGTTGCCCCTCCAAATATCCTGAAAAAGATGCAAGTTCCACATGAATACATAGGCACTTCCTGAGGAAAAAAGTGGAGGCTTCCTGTAACCATGATTAAAAATGTTTAATCTTTCACTGTCTATTTCTTTGGAACTATGGCTAAGGCCTAGTAGCTTAATTGACTTTCATAAAGTCAATCCTGATTACAAGGTGCATAAAAATGACCTTGGATCCTTCTTCCTTGTGAGAAGTTGGAGAAATGCTATCTGTCTGGGACAGATGGCTCTCACCTGGGCAAAAGTGACAGAATATGCATCTTTGTTGACATTCCATTAACTACAATTTAGAAATTCTTCCTCAGCCTTACGCATTTTTTAATGCAAGTAAAGTTTACCTTGCTAATTGGTTCACTAAGTAACCCATCATTGTTATTAAAAGGAGAAATGAAAACTTGCTGACCTAACATCCTCAGCTATGATTATTCTTGTCAATTATTTCATATTTGGAAAGGCAAACAAATGTTGTGTATAAAAACTAAGCACTGTACTTGGCATAACTTCAAATTAACTGTCTCACCATGCTTATAGCATGCAAATTAAATGTCCTGAATGAGCATTAATCATCATAATAGGCTAATTATTGTCAGTTAGCTATCGAATAACTGAGCTACTACCCCTTGCAAAGAATTTGGAAGAAATATTAATAAGGTTCTGGCTACCTAAAAGCAAGAAAAACATTAAAATTTCTGTCAGTAAACATTTTTAAGACAAACATATAGCTTATTTTGACCAGTTTGAGCATTATTCTGGCCTTCTCACATATTTAGGCTTACTGTCTTCTGGTAAGTTATATTTAGTCCAAAACCACTTCTGTATGAAGATGTCTTTGTACCTATGTAATTTAAAATGACTTGCTGAATTTTAAAACATTAATATGTTAATAAACAGTTAATCTTTATCTTCTCTGGCCATGTACACAGCTACCACAGTACTCACAGACAGCAAGGAACTTAAATGTTTTACACAGAACTAAATGTTTAAGAAGTGATAAAAAATACATGAATGTAGAACTGCTACTTGGAGACAGTGTGTCAGGGCCTTGGAGTATATATTTAACAAAGGATGATATATTCTTGAATGTAAATGGTTATCCACTGCTTCAATGGAACTGAAGCACTTCAAACACACAAATACCAACACATCTAAAATTAAGTCTTAAACATTTAAAATTAGTTTTAAAACAAACTTGCAGTCAGGTCTCACTAACTCTGGCTGATATTTCTGCTCAGGATTTGTGAGGAAGGATTTGTCTGAGCAGATTCCTTTATATCCTCCTACACAAGGCGTTTGTCTCATGTACTCCAAAGCTCTCACTGCTGCAATGTCCTCACACTGTCACTAATGTGGTCACCCTCAGATTGCCTCCAGGACTGGTAAGAGGCATTGCCCCTACTCTGCTGATGGGCATGACTTCAAATCATTAAATCAGAGCATGATTTCTATGATGTCCCAGAGGAAATGCATCTCAAGAGTACGGATCACAACTTTCCCTCACCACCGCCGCAGATGGTGTCAAAACCAGCTTCAAGTTGTATAGAAAAGTTGTACATGGAACCAGTAACAGCTCCAGGACACACAAGTTTTCCTTTAGTGCCTTGACCACAGACCAACTCAGGTGAAAAAGTTCTGTACTTGGGGGCTTTTATCCGAGAAATTGCTTGTGTACCTGTTCTTCTGCTTCATAACATTCTGCCTCTAAGATTGCTCTAAAGAAGCATGAATGACAATGACAAAGACAAGCTGCCTCCCCAGATAATACAAAGGGTCTGTAAGAGAACAGTTAGCAGAGTATTGATTGGAAAACAGTTACTCAGTTGTTGGAGACAAAAATCACCTTCCAGCCCACTACTGCCACATCCAGGAATCCCACTGGCCTTTCTAAGCACTCTTCCCTAAGAGCTCCAGTTCACCACTGTGACCTCAAAATCTTTTAAGTCAGTGACTGTTTCACAGGATGCAGCTGTCATTTCTGTCTCCTCTGCACAGCCTTACACCTGAGTGTGTCAAAATACATTTTATTCCAAGAAGGTAGAATCTGTTTGACACAAAGTGATAAAAACCTGGCTATGTCCTCCCTCACTAAACTTAGTCCAAAAACGTTCGTGGCCAAGGTGTTGTGGCTCGGCATCCCATCAATAAAGATGACACCAAACACTGGCAGAATCAGTCCCAGCAGGATGCCATTGGAAGCATCCCACAGAGCAAGCACTCTTCACTGAAAACTCCTCTTTGGCATCTGCCAGCGAAGCCAGTTTCAATTTGTCAGTTAGATACTGCTGTGACAGTGCTGAAGTTCCTCTTAATTCCAACATGGCATCAAGAGTTTTTTGAAGCCTAAATACCCTGTGTCTAGACAGTACATTTATTAGACTTATAACCACATGAGGAAACTGAAAGTTTGTTTTGGAAGGGTTTTTCATCATAAAACTGTATGACAGCCATGAACTATGCTTCCATTCTGTAACTCTTGATTGAATTCACGATCAACGTTTCCATTCATTTACCTGCAATCAATAGTAAGCTGACTAATTTATACAAATCAAAACCATTCTGCTTGCAGTTCTCTACACTAGCACAATTTTATGACTTAGGTTTTAAAACATTCAAAAAGTCATCTTCTAATAAAAATAAAGAGGGTGGCCAGAAATCATCTCAGCCAGGTCTTTTAGGACTCCTGCACTGAGGTCACCTAAGCCTGCTTGAACTGAACCCAAAATGTTTATTTTTTTAAGACCTTCTTTAGCTAGGCAACTAATGGATTTTAAAGTTGTTCATTGCACTTATACAGTACTTAGACACACCACCATGTTTCTGTCCAAATGCAAGTGTTTATTTAATCATATCTGGGAGGTTTTTTCTGCACTAAGAAGAATTTGGAAGTTTCCATCCAGTAAATGATCTATACAATTCTTTGGGTTTGTGGATATTTTGGGACTATTTTTTTTTTACCTTAAACATGCTGCAAAAACTATAGTGCTTGATTCTGTCAGCAGGAATCATCATTTCTTCTCTTTTGAATTTTTATAATCCATTACTTCTACTCTGAAAGAAATTTACAGAGATGTCAACTGATATGTGAGTGTACAGAGAGCATAAAAGCCACCTATTAGAAGTGTGGCTTCTATTTCTCTCTGATACAGTACAGAACTTTTGGGGTTTTACGTCTCTGATACTCTTAAAATATCTCTCAATTTTCATTCCCATTTTTCTGCCTGCATTTTTCAATTTCCATTGAATCTCAATCCAGCTTCACTGTTCTCATCAGATTGAGATATTCTGATGAGGAAGTCTAAGACACATCTATTTGATCCCTTTTATGGCAAGGTAAAATTTCAGTTTGCAGCTCTGCTAATGCCCCACCTGACCAGCACATACTTAGGTGATAACCATGAGATTTGGGACATTTCTGACGTATCCCATTTCTTTTGTGGCCTCAGTTACATTCCCAGCTTCAGCCAGGGTGAGGGGTGGAGAAAAGCAACATTTGAACATCGAGTCTCTTTGAACTGTGGCTGCTGAATTACCTAATTACTCAGACTGAGAAGGCCAAAAAGGTATTTTGCCATAAAAATTTAACCCTTTCTTGTCTTGCAATTTGCTACTAATAATAAGAGATTGCCTAGGGCTAATGGACTAAAGGGGAAAGACTTGCTGCTGAAAAGAAAATTTGTGTTTATGAAGAAAAGGAAATTATTCCCTTTTGAAAAAGTTAATGTCAAAAGACATTTAAGCCAAACACATCTGAGGGCTAACCTTTCTCTTTCATTCACATGCACACACACAATTTTTTATAATAAAGTATTTTTAGTTCATTTTAGATCAAAAGTCAGTCATTGCTGAATGTATGTGCTAAAATACATATTGCAAAAGCCCTGTAGGAAATGAGCAGTTTTACAGTCCTATTGCTGCCAAAATGAATGTGAAATTGAATGCAGCCTGAAGTTTCATAGACTTTCTGTAGCAAAGAGAAATAGGACCAAGGTGATTGTGGAATAATTTTTCATATTTCATAAAGAAGTTGTCCCTTTTTCCTGTGTAGCTCTGTGTACTCCTAAAATCTACTTGAAACAGGAGAAATCAATAATTTTAAATACTAAGTACTTCTACTTAAAGCCAGGGCTTTCCTATAGCAAATAAGCTTGTTGAATATCAGATAGATAACAACAGTTAAAAGGATCCCAAGTCCATGCTGCTCACACAGTTCTGCATGATATTTATCATGCAAAGTAAGCTCAAATCACCGCATTAATTAATTTTGATGACTTTTTTCCTCCCACTATTCTAAAAAATCCATTCTAAATGCACAGAACTTGTTTGTTAAGAGCCAAGACTTAGAGACTTATTTTGCAACAGCTGTTAAAAAAACTACTATACGGGCATAATCTTCTTGCTGTTCCAGCAGAACTTGCTATCAGTAGAAAGAATTATATGGTCAGAAAAGTATGAAAAGCATCATCAACAAAATAATATCTAGAGAATAATTTTCATCATCTGGAACACCAGAAATCTCAATAGTTGTTACCCCACTGGTTAAACTGGTTAGCAATAATCACGTAAGCCTTGACTGCATTTCTAAAATGTCAGCAGAAGCACAGAAATTATAGGCAGTACTTAAAATAGGAGTGCAACAACCAGCCATTTAATAAGAACCTCCCTCTTTTAAAAAAGCCTCCACCATCTATTATGCAATGCACACCAGAAGAATTGCTGCATACTTGGGCAGACAAAGTACTCCGATAAGACGGACATATCCACTGATCGACAATTTGTCGACTATTATATGTGTTCAAGGAGTGAAATAGACTCCAGCTGTACTTAGTACCTCCTGGGTGATATAAAATAGTAAGTATTCATTATGACCTTTAGTCAGCTGCTTAATGGTAATACTAATGGAACTGCAATAAAATTTAGCTGACATACTGCTTAAGAATATTCTTAGACTATTTTGTGGCATTAAGTTGGCATATGTAACTACATTTAAACTCTAGATTAAATAACAAATTTCCAATTATTAATAAATCTTACAGTTAAGAGACTTTTGGTAGGTTTTTGATGTGACAAAGACCTGTTCACAAAGAACATATTCTAGCTAAATGCTAGCAAGCATTTGCAGAAATTGAAGCTTAAAATGAATATTACTGTTTCTATAAATGGCAGCCCAGGAAAAAGCTTGATTTACAGTCACAGTCTGATACAAAGAAAATGTGAACACACTACCCATCCAGAGGCAGGGTGGTCAAGCTGCTGTGCTCACTGGTACCAGATAACCCTCCAGAAGAACCAAAACCTTTGTAATGAGGAGATTTCTGCTTTGCAATTGCCCATGGCTGAAATGCAATTCTGCAGAGACTTTATTATCCACAGACCTCACTGTCTTGTCCTGATCCATTCGTCTTTGCACTGGGATTCTACCAGATGTCTGACCGAGGGTCTTTACAAAATGCCTCATTTATACCTCACAGACTGACAGAATAACTCTCTAGAACTTTGCTAAAACTGCAAGAAAGTATTACAGGCCTGGCCTCAATCAATTGCTACCTTTCCTCGTCAGTATGATCTTTAAAAATGTTGAAATTTTTCAGTATTTGTGCCCATCTCTTGCTCTGTCTTTTCAAGTATGTTCTTCATATGCCTTGGCAATTCACATTTCATATTCTTGGGCTTGGATCACCTCCAACTTTGTCTCCCTGCTTAGCCAAACAGTTAAATAAAATAAAAACTCATAGAAACAATTTTCTGAAGATGTTTAGTACTCTGACCCAGCTCCTGGCTAGTGCATGAAAGAGCTTTCCCTCTGTTATATCAGACTTCAGAGATGAAGTATCCCAAAACGGTTATTTCTGTAAAACGAAAGGAATGGACTGATCTGGTACAGGCTCACACCCCCCCTAAAGACCAGAGTTAGAGACTTTATTTTTTATTTTTTTTTAGGTTAAGGAAACATTTCTGCAGAGAAACTGATTTGATTGAAATTTTAGTCTCCACATAAGCATAGAGATGCAAGCAATCGAAACAACTTAATTTTAAAATGTTGTGTGGAAAAATAAATTTTCTTCCAACTTCCTATTTTACCCAGGTTTTTATGTGTATTAATGTGACGCAAAACCCTATTAATCCTTTCAAGGTTTTCAGACAGACCCTTCTTCCAGCATTTTATCTGCATAATAGTATTTTAAGGACATAGATTTCTTTCAGAATAATTTTGAGTATCTGTTTTTCTAGTTGCAGTATCCTCTATTCTCCCTTTCAATATTCCACAGCTTACATCCAGTCCTGTATTAAGTATAACAAACAAAAACACCGAAGATGTTACTTCTCTTCATTCTTAAAATATATGATACAAATTTCTCTTTTTATCATTCAAAAAAAACCCAAAAAAAACCAACAAAAACAAACCTCTACGAAGCATTTGGAGAGACCTGAATAATCTAATCTGTATACTACCTACAATTTTGTATTCCTGCATTCCTGATCATTCCAGCAGAATAACTGCCTTCTGTGGTTCTGGTTTCCCTTCTACATCGATTTGTACCAATGAAATGTCATTTTCAAAGAGCTTATATTTACATAACTCCTGATGAAGGCACTGGTACAGGTTTTATCCTTTAAATTTCTAATCATACTGTTTGTTCATGTACAAGACAAATGTAATTGAGGGCATGAATCCATCTTATTTGCACATATTCGAATGTTAAAGCAGACCTTATCAGAGATGATTTCAAGAAAACGGGAGTCTCAGAAATATTGATTTTGGGTCTGCCAAGAACAATGATGAAAGACAATCTTTTTGCTACAGCTTCCTCTATGAAGCTATGACAAGTAAATATGTAAAATTAATAAAAAGAATCAAATATTTTACGGGAAGCTTTTTGAAACACCAAAAACAGGCCCAACTTTGTTCCCTCACATGTCTTACTACTCATTTCAACAGCAGGAAAACTAACATTTTACAATTCTATCTTGCATGTCTCCACTTTAACCACAAAAACCACAATAGAATCTACAGGTTGTTGAAGCAATACCACAAACACTGGCATGTGTAGCTGGATATCACTCATCCTTGGAGACTGATGGATGTTGTAGAAGTAGGCGAATTCCAAGAGAACTCAGGTGACAGATTAGAAACAACTGCAATATCAATTTTTCTTTTCCTGAGACAAAAGAGACCAGAGCAGTCCTACAAGAGTCGCCCACTTACTAATAGAGAATCAGGCTCTTACTACAAATAAGTTTCCTCTTTGTGAGCACAAAGCAGGTTTCACATACTACTACAGGCAGAAACAGTTGAGAAATAATAACATTATCCCATTCACTACTATAACATAATCTATTGTGTGCCACAGACAGTTCTAACACCAAGACTGATTTCACAGCTGTCATAGGGAGTGACGACTGTGGTTCCAAAACCACAGACATAAAAATAAAGATTGCAGTTATCCTGCAGTTCTCAGAATCTGTGGTGTAACACAGAAATACACACCCAAGCTGTAAAAGTTGATCACACCAGCATGAAACTCAAACAGCTTTATGGGAAATGAGTGCACTTCATACCTATCCAAACAGCAGAAAGTCTATGTGGAGTGAATTTTGTTTCTATTAATGACACACAGATCCATCTTACCCAAGATACACACAGTGGGACTGGTGCTAGGAAGAGACACAAAAATTTGATGATGCTGGAAAAAGCTTCACCTCTTGGCAGTGTCCCACTGCCTGCATGTCATAGGCAGCATAATACTTGAGTTCACACCTTTACTGCTCCTTAGCAATCTGCTGCAGGTTACTGCCGTTCTTCACCTCTTCCCCAAACAATGAATTTCAGAATGCAGATTGTTTTTACAGGTGACTGGTTAGCCAGAAAACTGCAAAAAGGCCAGAGCACAAGCCTGGCTGGAGCCTTGTTCTTCCCTGCATCCTTTTCAGCTGAAGCCAGATGGGCCTTGGCTGCCTCAGAGGCGAGCAAAGCTGGGGAGCAAACCACGAGCATCGCTGTCTCTGCTGAACACCTGCAACAACACAGATGCATGCCAGTGAAAGCAAGGCTACATGCAGGGTCCCTGTCAAACACAAGAGTGCCTACTGTCTCTGCTGAGAGCAAACTACTCAGATCACACACTTCCCACCACAGCCTCTTTTGAGAAACGCCCAGTACAGTATTGCTTTGAATTGTTTTCTCCTTTTCCAGATCAGCAGCTAGAAACTCACCCATTTTCCATGCTTTCAAAGTTTTCTTTTTCTGCAAAGAGAAGGCATTACCACCTATTCTTTAAATTAATTAACTATCCCTTTTAGCTATAATTTCTCCTCATATAAAACATTTGTAAAAGGTCTGTTTTTCCCCATGCCCTCTTTTCTCTCTTCTGGCTCTTCATTATGGCCATGCCTAATTGTGATGAGCTGTCCACCATTTACTCCACAGGATTGTATAGAGCTTTGTAATGTGCCCGCCACTGATGCATTTACAATTGGAAGCAGTTAACTCTTTAGTCCTGCCTCCTTGTTCAAAACAATGGGCCGCATGATGAACTAGCACTTAGCCCCAATTAAAGATTTTTAAAAGTCTCCATTTTAAGCCTGAGTACTCCAAATTGAGCATTTCTCAAAGGCCCAGTCACAGCTTCAAATGGAGAGAGGGAAGTCCTACTGAGGGGAAGAATAGGACTGTCCCATCAGTTAGGGTGAAAGTTCTCCTCAATCAGCATCTTAACCGGGTAATCAGTATGGGATCTATTAGGTCTGCCTTGTCCATACAAACCTGCTGATCTCTACCAGTGTTGACATCAAACAATGACTTTGCTGATATTTGTAATTTCAACATTTTTTCCTGAAAAAAGTCCATCCAACTCTTAACTGCTGAAAGATAGGGGAACGACTTCTTTTCTTTTCTTTGGGTAAGGATATGAATATGAAACCAGCTTTTCTGCCTGTATTAGGAATTCCAATATTTTTGCATCATAAAAGTTTCTCAATCTTCTCTTGACATAAACCTATCAAAATACATTATCAGTAGAAATCTCTCTCTCTTTTCTATTTCCCTTTCTAGATAAGAAACCACACTCAAGAGCCATTTGCTGTTTCTGCAGTTCCAAGATTATTTTCCTCAAGTATCAACTCTAAAGTCAAGCTCCTTCACATTCCCATTACGGGGCAAAATCCCTCAAAAGGACATGAGGGTGGTTCTAAAGACCCTTGTATTCAACTACTTGAATATTTTTTTATTATTTTCATACAAACTGCATACGTCTTTAGAATTGACATCTATGGACAGATATGAATTAATGGTTATGCCCCTTGATCAGCTTTGCAGTGGACAGTGATTGTAACATGATGAATGATTCTTTTTCTAATAGAAAACAGAACATAACAGTTGACAAATGTGCATAGACAGCTGTCTTTCTGTGCAAAAATGTTCATATTTTGGGATCTAGATATTGACAAACTGTCTAAAATGGACCCACTTAAAACTCTGGTGCAGCACTGTATGTATGTCTTTGTACGTCTTCTTGTCTTATACATTTTTTTTGTGCTCAGGATGTCTGTACAAGTTGAAAGGGCATAGTTTCAGAACACAGAGGGCAAAAAATGGGCAATTAATATCTACAATTAAAAAAGACAGAAGAAAAAGTTTACTCTTACAAAAACTAAGAGATTGTAGTGAGATCTGACATATGAAAGATCTGCTGAAAAACTGGAGCTTTATTTTTCATCTGAGTCATAACAGCTAAGCTAATGCAGCAGGGCCACACACTTTTTCCACAAATTGTATTTCCTAAAAAAAAAAAAAAAATTAACATAACTGTGATAACATAACATAAAAATTTAACATAACTCGCTCTATATAATTTCTAAGAGTAAAATCTAAAATAACATTTATAACAGTACTTAGTAATAAAAGTAGATTAAATATATTTTTATGCAAAAAAATCCCAAAACAATTACTTTATAAAGTTTTGGTTTAGGGTTGGGTTTTTTTGTTTAAATCAATGCAGTGCGATCAAAATGGTGTGCTACATATCCAAGGCCAGCTGTGCAAGTGAGTAAGAGCAACAGCCAGAATAACAGAGCAGCACATGAAATGAGCATCAAACTACACTATTCCCACTCCCCCAAAGGATCCAGGAAGAGAATGGCAGCACAGTGTACCTGAAGCTTAAGTGCTTTTCAAAATTACAAAAGGATTGTTTTAAAAGAAGGTACTATATGGGACTTTTCTCTCCCCGTCTCCTGCTTACATTTTCTCCCCAACCTATTTGTTTATTCTGTTCTTACTGCTGTCAGAAATATTAGGATCTAAGGTGACAGAATTACTCCTGCATGTCAGCTTAACCTGCTCTCCTGGGAAATAAAAGAAAACCAAAAAGCACCAATGAAAAGAAAAAGCTCTTCTGTCAGTACCACATTTTGTTAGTCTAGCTGCTCTCACAAATGGCTGAGAGACCACAGTGGGCAGAATGACTTCCTAATGGAACAACTCAGCTTATGATCCCTGCACTCAGACCTCTGGTTATTGGTGTGGGGAAAGTCCACACAAACTGAAAGCCCGTCTATAGCCACAGATTGTAGTTTTTCTTCTGCAGCGCCTTTCCTCTGCAGTGGATAAAGCATGCAGCAAGCTCACTAGCAAACACAAGCAGACCAGTTGTTCAAGTTTCAAAACTGATAGAAATGCTTTAACTCAGACCAATTTTCTGTGCAGATATATTTTTTTTACTTTCTTCTCCAATTTACTTTTGCAGCTCTGAACACCAACTCATCACTTACTCAATGAGAATACTTGCCCTCAATTATCACAACTTGTATTTTCACCAGTTTCTTTATCCATGTTCAACTGACATATTCAAGTCCATCTCCTGAGCAGCTGTGAGCAGCCTCTTAGATTCAGAACCTGTTCTTGGATACCAAAGCTTCCATTAGCATTTAACATATGAGTAATCCTTGTGTGTGTTTTGCACTGAATCTCATGGAAAGCAACCCTTTGCTTAGAACAGTTTTCTGAAAACATATAGAAACACATTTTAAAAGTTATCAGCTTTCTCCTTGTCAGAGAGTGACCCCAGACAAGCCACCATCCTTTCATTAAAAAAAAAGAATATTCAATATGTTTCTTCACAGTAGATTTCTAATCTACACAGGTGTACCAGAAAATGGTTTCCCCACCCTGACTGCAAAAATGTCCAAGGCTGCAGGCAGCAAATGCCTCTTTTCCTTCCTACCCCATCACCCCAAATATTGTGCAAGGAAAATGCAGCACGCAGGCAGGATGTGCCCCTTGTGCTCAATTACAGACAAGCTTGCTAAGGTTTCTCAGCAGCAATAATAAGAGTGGCACATCAGCTGTTTTCCACTTTCCAAGGGAAAAAGAACTGTGTATTTTCTATATTCTATTCTTAAGTAGTAGGAGAACACAATTTCCTAATTTGAATCACTGAAACTTCTGCATCTTCCTTTTCCTAGGCAATTTCTTCTGTCTCTTTTTCTTATTTCATCTAGAAGAAAGGGATCCTGGAAATTGTTTTAGCCTGAACTGTGTCCTGAGAGAAACCATACAACCCAGCCATGTTATTTATGCACTTACATAACAATCAAAAAAAAAAAANAAAAAAAAACCAACCCAAACCCATAATTCTCAGCCAGTGAAATGGATTTTCTTCTAGCCTACAAGAAAGAAACATATTTCCAGTTGTTAGGTTTTGGAGACAATCTGGTGCACTAAACAAAGAGGGGGATTTTGTTTTGAAAATAGGCATTGTTCTTCATTTGTGTAAAAGTATCCACCTCTTGAGCTACACCAGCATTTTGAAGTGTAGGACACAGTGCAATACTCCTTGACAAAGCAGGAAAGAAGAGCATAGGAAATCTTCTGCATCAAATCCAGTTCACAAGAAAGTTTATTATTAATACCTTTATAGCCCCCTCAGTTTCCAATACACTCCAATCACAGCCGTGGCAGCCCAAGAAGATTGAACTTTTCCACACAATCCTCACTAATATGGCCCGCTACTTGGTCTTATTGTTATTAGAATAATTTGCTCCCAAGTTCTGAAATGAACTCAGTGCCCAAGTAATTAAAGCTCTTAAAGTTTCTAGTCCTTTGTTTAAAGAATTCGTCCTTGTGCTCTCTATGCCCCATCAGCTACCTAATTAGCAGAGCCTTTGCGTGATTAAAAATTCTCACAGAGATTCTGCTGGATATTTGCCTCTCTTAATGAGTGTTTGTGGACAGCTGGGAGCGGGAGCTGGTTCCCTCCTCCCAGGACCTCCAATGAATTCTGCAGACCTCTGTCAGGGCCCAGGAGTGAAAGCTGTCATTTTAGTAATGTGGATGAAAATTGGTCAAAAGCACTGTGGTCCTTGAGGAATGAAAGGCCTTGAAATATAAATGAAGATGAATATTCATATTTGGTTCAATAAGTGCCAACTATTAATATACATGTCTGTCAGTAAGAAAAGTCAGAACTTATTCAATTGTGCCTGGCATAATTTGGCTCCTAATTCACAATTACCTTCCTACTCTTTGCGTTGCTCTTCAGTTAATTTTTTAAGTTAAAAACTTGCTAAAAAACTGAAAGCATTGCTACTACCACAAACACGGCAATATCTATCCTGCTAATTTACTGCCTATTAGTAATCACCTGTGGCTTTTACACACTGGATTCTAACTATCTTAATCTGACTTCCCACATTTTATTCTCTTTGTCAACATCAGATTTTAAATCAGCCCATTATATGCCTCTGGAAGTATATTCACTTTCTTTATGGAAATTCTCATTCAATTCCCTACCTTCTTCACTGTGACCCTGCACTTCATTTCCAAACAAATTCTAATTTCATATCTGCTATGACTTTCTAAGGGTATTTCAATTTTTAAGGACTGTAGCACAAGGCTGAAATATTGTAGAGGATAGTTTTGTGGGGGTTTAAGGTTTCCTTTTTTTTTATTTTTTGGGCAGGGAAGAACAAGAAGAGGGGGAAGGGCTGTCTGGTTATATTTATTTGTTTTTTAAGTACTGCATGTTTAGTTTTGAGAAGGAAGCCTAAAAACACTGAAGATATTCTACCCTGGTCTTTTATTAGCAATCCACTAATAATTTCTGAAACAGAAGGCTGGGATTCCAGAAGAGTCCTGGAAGTATTCAAACTAGACAATCCTGCTCCACACGAGAGTGATCTCTTATTCAGTGACATTTGAGAAATTAGAGCTGAGTTTCCTAATCAATATATTCCCATTTATCACTTTGTTCCAAACACCTGTGCACTGGGACCAATATGCATACTGGACACTTAGTTCTTAGGAGAATAAAACACCTTGGAGAAACAAGTGCAAAGTTGGATTAATGCTTGGTTACAAAGTTAAGTTGATCAGAACAAAACAAACATTGCACAGGTGAGTAGTTAGATCATATGCAAAAGAACTGAAATGTATTTTCTATTCCTGGTTCCAGAATCCAGGGGGAGAAGCAGTGAGAAAAATATTTGTTTGTTCTCTTCAACCACAGTATTACAGACCACGTTGAGAACAAAAGCGAGAGGTATGGCTACTGCAAAACCTGCTGCATCACTCAAAGGTTACACAGAGATTTAAGTCAGCTTTACTCAGGAAATCTAACAGGACCAGATCCTGCAGAAATACGCCTTGCTAAATGACAGAGGAGCATTTATTGTTTCAAATTCCACTCAGTCAGGTGCCTGCTGACTGATAACATGAGCTTGTCCAAGTCAGACACAGGCAGGAATCGGAGAGGCTGGGGCTGGGTGGGACAGTGGGCCAGAGAGAAGGATGAGTAGTCCTGGAGTCGCAGGGGAATGAGACCAGCACCCAAGAGAAAAAAAGTCCCAGGTATTTCGACACAAGTGACCAGATTCTCCTGTCATTTATACTGGTCCCAGCCCATTAGCTTCAAGGTGGTACATCTGTGAAGCCTGTGGGTTAAACAGCTTTCTGGTCAAAGCTTTTAGGTTAAAGCTTTTTTTTTTTTTTTTTTCCCCAAGGTATTTCTGTCTATGCTTCATCTGGCACCTTTTTTAAATGTGTGTGAGTAGGATATTGTTCTTCCCTCTGCCCACTAGACATAGATTTATTTAAGTAGAGAATGGTGATCAGCTGCTTTCACTGGCAGCTTGAAAAATGGAAGCAGTAAGTTAGGACAGGTGTGGGTGCACATTAGTGAGGCAATTAGGTTTGCAAATATTAATTTATCACTTGTAATAAGGTCATGGATTATAGCTCTATATCCATGATACACCTATTATCTCAGAGGTTCCAGTTCAAAGGATCCAAAACAAATACGGGGGGAAGGGGTATCTTTGTTTTTGAAAGACTGTTTTGGTTTGCATGTTTTCAGACCATCATCCAAAAGCTAACTTCTCTTGGACTGAAATTAAAAAGCCATGACTCCACCTTTAAAGCACATTAAGCCAAGCAGAAGCCACAGGACAGACATGAGTCAAAAATTCAACATGAGGGGACTGAAATACTGTAAGCATTATAGGCTTATGATTAAAAATTAACACAATTCCACAAAGTCTATTTTTATGTGTGCTTACTGGTTCATACTTGCACAGTGGTCATAAGTCACAAAATCCCTTGCAACAATGTGTCATTTTACAGAACTCCTTAGAGTTTATTTGGCTCCTGAGGATTTAATATGCATCCAGTCTCTGTTAGGAGAAAGTGCCATTTGCATCACGACTATTATTGGTCAACTTTTCCCCTCCAAATGTAACAAACACAAAAAAAAGGAAAAAAACCCACAAAAACACCACCAAATAACACCACAAGTAGTCAATTTAGAAACTATGGAATAAAAACATTTCCAAATATTTTTCCCCCACCTCATTTTCTCTGACTTGGTGTAGAACATTACCAGGTTCTTGAACACAGAAATTGTCATACCAGAGCAGACGAGAGGTCACTAATTCTGTCTCATTTGCAGAGATTAGCAGCATACAGGTGCTTTAGAAGGCTGTTCAATACGGTCATGTGTACAACTACCACACAATACACCCCTTATTTCCACAACTTATTGTGCTCTATGTCCACAAAAAGGGATCAGCCCATATTATTCTGATTTTTAAAAAATAAAAAAATCTGTGATATGGCAGTCAGTAGAGGAGGAAAAGAAGAAATTAATTAGTGAAGTAAGAAAGGAAAGCAACATTTTAATTTAATGTTTGGGCAAAGGTTCGGCTGCAAATGTAGAACTGTACAGAACCACTCTGCAGAGTAATAAAGTCTAGCTTTAAAAAAATGGAACAAACTCCCTGCTTGGGAACCTCCCACAAGGGGCAGACTCCCTCTGCTCTTCATAATGGAGACACCGGCTGCAAAGGCACCCCAGCTCCATGGGCGGCCCACATACAGCAAAGGAAAGCACAGAAAGGCTGCAAGAGCCACCAAAGTGCAAAAGGTTACAGATGCATTCACTTTCCCTGGAGTTCTACATGTACTTGGATGTGGAGGACACTACAGGATATTAATAAAGATGCTCATGTTTAAATTCTTTGTGAACTAATTACCATTTATTCTGCATATTTAGAATCTGATCTGTTCATTTACCTTGCTTTTAAAATGAGCTTTTATTTTCTTACAGAGGCATTGTGGAAAAAAAAAAAGACAGGCAAAAGAAAAAAAGAGTGTTTGATTTTTCTCTTAAAGATTTTTTTCAAAACCATTCTGAACACAGAAGTATTAGGTTCAGAAATTGTGTCATCAACCACACGTGCCACAATAGATGAAAGTCCTGTCTCAAATCAGTATGGATATCTTGGGGGAATCATTATAGGAAATCTGCACAGAAGTCATCTCTTAAGGAGGGATTTGAATTGAGACAGGGAGATCGTTTGACATACAAAGCATTGGGGGAACCTGGGAGACTGTGAGGATGAGAGCAAGGGAAGGATAAACAGTAGGTGGACTTCTTTCACATAATAAAACCATCACACGTAGCAAAGAGACTATCTGTGACTAGATACTGTCACAAAAATGCAGTGAAATTGGCCATAACTGCAAAGTCAATAAAATGCCCTTAATCTTTCAATAAACAATTTATTTTTAAAAGTTATTTTGGAGCTCTTGAAGCTCCTGGGGTGGGGAAGTAAATGCATTTTAAATGTGCTGTATGGTATGCAGTATCACAGGTTTAAGTTTCATTTTATCAGATATATGGTTGTGTCATTTGAACTCTGGATTAGAAGCCAAAATTCTTCCACTCTAACACTGACTGCTTTTCTGGCTTTCAACAAATCATTTAAGGTCAGTCTCAAATAGCTCTCTTCATGAAGGAGGGCAGGTACAAGACAGGAAAGCAAAATTTGCCCTTCAAATCAGTCAGCTTCTCTGAAACTGGTGAAAAATATTTACCTGTTTTCTTGCAAGGTGATTGCCAAAATAAATTACTGTGGTTAACATTGGGAAAGAATGAATACTAAATAGAGCTGGACAAAGGTTTTGGCTTAAAAAAAAAAATCTTACTTTTCTAATTTTTCCTCTTGTTTTTTCCATTTTATCCATATAGAAAAAACATATTGACAAATGAACAGAGAGGGTAGGAATAATGGCAAAACCGTGAGTATTTATAGGTGAAAAAGCCCATTAAACAGTCATGGCATTTAAATTCAGATTTTCATTAGGCATATGCTTTCAAAACTATGGCACAATATCGTGGGCTCAAAACAGTTGTAGTGACTGGAAATCATCCAGAGAAGACAGCGATGCACATTCCCATTTGCTAGCTTGATCCCATCTCTGTCACTTTAATGTCTCAGTAACTGCTAGGAGGGTATGGGGAGGTCATTCCAGCAATTGACTGTTTCATCAATTATTACTTACCCATTTAAAAGCTGCTAGGACACTTGCACATATTTTCATTACACAACGTCTCTAAAACAAATCTCACTGCACAACCTCAAGGTAGCAGGTAGAAATCTATGCTCAAGATTCAAGATCAGCCTCTTGCTTTGGACGTGACTTCAGCCTAATTTAGTACAGACTACACAACCCTTTAAGAGATTTTTATTCCTCCTCATTGCATTCTGTACCAACTCCTTCCACAGACCTAGCACAGGACCTCATAAGATATAAGACAGTTCAAAATACATTTATCCCAGCAAGAAGCTTTAAAAGGAAAAGTAAAGATACATTTTCAGGATTACCACTTCCAGAAGAGACATGAAAGAATGTAGACTTGTACTTGTTTACTACATATTCAGTAGCCACCTCTATGGCTAAAACCTGTTGAAAGCTGTGAGGTTGCATAAGTCCTGAAGAAGTGCCAGAATACACCAACCTGTTAACAAGCCTCCTCTCCAGGTGGAAAAAAAAATCACCATTGCACAAAAGAAAAGAGAAGAAAAGANGAAAAGAAAAGAAAAGAAAAGAAAAGAAAAGAAAAGAAAAGAAAAGAAAAGAAAAGAAGAAAAACACCAATAGCAGAAAAACAGATTTGCACTTTAAGAGGTCAAAATAGCAGAAAGATGCAGGATTGGCATCCAGAACCAAGACACCAGCTACTGGAGCACCTCTCCTATAAGCAAATGCTGAGAGAACGGGGTTTGTCCAGTCTGGAAAGGAAAGGTGTCAAGGTGACCTGACTGTGGCCTTCAAGTACCTGAAGGGAACTTAGAAAGCAGGAGAGGGAATTTTTACAGGAACATGTAGTGACAGGACAAGGGGAACAGCTTCAGACTGAGAGTGTAGGTTTAGGTTAGACGCACAGAAGAAATTCTTTACTGTGAGGGTGGTGAGGCACTGAAACAAGTTGCCTTGAGAATTGGTGGATGCCTCATCCCTGGCAGTGTTCCAAGCCAGGTTGGGTGGGGCTCTGAGCAATCTGATCTAGTGGAAGTTGTCCCTACCCATGGCAGTGGAATTGGAACGAGATGTTTTCTTAGTTCCCTTCTGGCCCAAAGCATTCTATGATTCCATGATATTTACTCTAAAGCACCCATAAGAAGTGTCTGGAAAAAAGCCCTAATGGGCACCAGTGGAACATATTAGAGAGCTTATCCCTCTTTGCATGTTTAAACGGACTTCCTGGCAGCTTCCAAGAGAGCCAAGAGTAAACCTGCCATCTATGTCCTGAAATTAAAAATTCATTCCATTTATGCAATGATTTAAAATAAAGGCTGAAACATAGATGTGCTCAGACAGTACTCATCCAGCAGCACAGCTCACTCACTTTTGGAAATATATCCACAATTTGTTGACCTGTCTGTGTAAATGATCTGAAAAGTACCTGGAGGGACCCTAGATGACTTCTTAACTTGCAGAAACAAGCTCAGGTACTGAGGGAATATTGTCAAAGGTAACATTGGAAAAACTACAGACAATTAATGCTTCAACCCTCATTGGCATTACCAGGGGGCTCTTCAAGTCTTGAAACTGTCTTGAAACACAGTTTCTGCCTTTAACCATGCAAAAGGGAAACAAGTGGTGACCTTATTACCAGGAATTCTTCCAGAGCAGCTCTGCTAGTATCCTAAACCTTGGAAGGAAGAGATTATGCTTCTTATCCGACCCCTTCACAGGCTCCACTTGATGATCTCTAAAGTGTTTGTTTCTGAAAATGACTATAATTTATTGTGGTGGGTAATAGACATTATTCTAGGGTTTAATAGATGCCTTCAAAGCTGCCATCTGTCTTACAGGCTAGAAAAGTTGTGTGGAAGATCCTGCTCTCTTCTTCATACCCCCATGGAAACTGAGATACCTTTGCAGCCTGTGTCAGTCTAGAATCCCTTATGTGAACACATGCACCAAAACCCAGGTTTTCTCAGCAGATCTCCAGAAACCTTACAGAAGGAGAAGGACGTCACCTTTGTGCTTTATTCATGCTATTTCTGCATCTCCACTGCTCAGTTTTGTATTTCCTTAGTAACTTTTTGATATGTAGTCAGGAGATTGGAATATGCTGCACCATTTTCCTCTGTTCTTTCTGTATCTCGGGCAACATCTCATTGCTTCATTTTTCAATTAACTTGCCCCTGAACAGCCTCAATATTTTGCCTTATTTCTTTGGATGCAGTGGTAGAGAAACCCTATCACCTAGGCCACTATATTTAAGTGCAGAACAGCCTGCTTGAATGTTAAAAAAGGATGACACACAAACCCTCCCCTATTCCTGCAGACCTGGAATGGAGCTCAAACTCCACAAACTGCTTTCTTCCACTCTTCTCCATGGAATGCCAAGATGAGACAGTCCTTGGTCGTGCAATTACTGTGCCTTTAAAACTCTGCAGCAACCTTATCCTCACCTGCAGGCCAGTGCATGTTCCCAAAATATAGGAATGGCTCTCTGACAGACACCAGTTTTGGGTTTCCCAAAATATTCTAGAAGTTTGCCTCAAATCCAAGATTTGCAGCTTGAGCAAACACTTCAGTGAGTTTGGGGAGATGAAGTAAAGAGGAACAGTAAGGGAAAGCATATAAAATGATCAGATTCATGTCTCTTACATGCCAAAAGCTCCTATCTTTCCAGCCTTCATAAACAGGCAAGCAGCTCCCCAAAACTACTTTTCCAGTATCAGCCACTAAAATTATTCGTGTTTAAATATCAGACCTATTTCATTGCATCTTTCTATAAATATTTTTACAATTGAAATCAGATTAAACATCCTGTCCTCCTTATAAACATACTGTGAAACAAGAAATGTAAATGGTTAGAAGAAAACCAGCTCCTGGTATTTTTTTTTTGCCTTTTTTCTTCTTTTTTTTAAGAACAAGGTCACATCTCAGCAACTGAAAAGTAGCAGAGCTCCTTTCATCAAGTTTTTAACTAGAAAAATAGTATGCCCATTTCTTTGTAATACACCTCTGGGCTTTTTTATTATGACTTCATTTCCCCTTGTAATATTGGAACGTCTCTATAATTGTAAAAGTGTAATAGAATCTAATAGAATTTCATTTGGAACTCTGAATGGTCTATGCCATCTCTGCTCATTTTGAGTAAAATAATGATTTTTAATGTCCACACATGGCTTCCCATGACCTTATTCAATCTTTGGGTTGATCAGGAAATACATTGATTCAATTACATACTGATGACAAATGAACTAAAAGAAAGAGGAAAAAAAGGTCAGCATATATTTGAAAATGTAAATCTTAGCAATGTCTTTTGGGTTTGCCCAAAAAAAAAAAAAGTCATTTCAAAATGCCATTTGTGGGCTAATAATGTGGAGTTCCAGTTCCTATCTATGAGAAGCAAAAAAATCATCAAAGTGCAAGAAACAGACTCCCCCTTTCTTTCATTGTTCAAAAATCCTGTTTCTTTTAGAGGTTTGCATGGAATGACCTCTTTTGCCTAAAAGACCCTTTCACCCTCAGTTTATGCAAAGAAGGCTTTGGTTCATAAATGCACGTCTCCCCTTGATACACTAATTTTTCTTTTCTTCTTTCTCCCCCCTTGTTGTTTTGTTTTCTTCATAAAACAATTACCAGTAGAAACATTCCAGCACCACCACTTCCCTCCCCCCACCCCTTTCATTATGATCACACCTTAATCCCCTGATCTTCAATCTCAGCCATATGAAATGCCAGGTGGGACTGTGGGCATCAGTGTGGTTGTTCCTTTGTACTGTTGCAGTACTTGTGGCACCTCACAGCAAAAGCCCTCTTAATCTAGGCTGAAATTTCATCTCTGCTCTGTGAAGCTAGGCTCTGAGCCTTAAAACCAACACATTTAATTGCTAAGAAGAAGACATGAACAGAAATAAAGGGCAGCCCATAACTAAAGGAGTCACTGCATCAGATTATTTGGCAATGTGGATTTCACAGGGCACCAACCCATCCCCGGCTTTGGATTAACAGTTCAGCTGGTTTCATTACCTTGTTGGAATTTTTTTTTTTAGGGATAAACTATGGGACTGTGGAAAAGCATCTAGCTGACAGCTACTCAGTCCAGCATCTGGATATTCACCATGGCAGGCCTGAACAGGCCCCTTTTTTTTCCCAAACAGGCCCCTGAGCCAAGTCTGTGAGTCCTCTCCACATCTAACAATAATTTGCAGGTTCCTGAGCTTTGCTATGAAAAAAATTTGCAACAGCAATTGGATCATCACTTATCTTTGTGCATTACACCAAAGAGATTTTGGGGAGGATTTAAGGAACTTTCAAACTGTCCTAAGACTGGCACAAGGCTATTGCCACCCACACCCTTTATGAGCCCCTTTGGATCAGACCCAAGCCTTCCATGAAGGGAATGGAAAATTTGGGGATTGGCCTGTCACCCCAGCCTTGGAGGCTTTAGCCACACTCTCTATTTCTGCAGGCAGATCGTGGCTTTTAAATATTCGCCTCTATCATCAGGACACACGTGAATGCTTTCAGACAAAAAAGCAGATAGTAGAGCATCTGAAAAACAGGTTATGGGCACTCCACCAAGATCACGACATCAGAAACAAGATTTTGTCCAAAGCAACACATTTTGTAACTGCAAATTTTGTAGAAAACTGCATGTACTGGAAAAGTTCCATCCAGTATTGATTTTGCAAAACAAACCACACACATGGGGAAGTGTCTAGATGTACATGGGGGAAAATTAATTCAAATGTGTTATAACAAAATTTCTCAGTTTTTTTTTTTTTTTCATATTTAGTTGAAGATAAAAACAGGTACCATATAATATAAAATAAATTTCACTTAAGGTATATAAACCACAAATATTATTTTTTCTCAAAACAGCTTTTGTTTGCATATTTAAAGGGAGAAAGTTTAAAACAAAAAGTTGTTTGTTTCCCAATCTTTGCTCATTTAGGGCAAAATCATCATGGGAAACATTTAGATGGGTAGACTGTTTTGCTGTTACTATTCAGTGGAAAATACAGTTCATTCACAATAATCTCTTGAAAACACAGGCATGCAATAACACCTCCAATCTGCAGCATTTTTTGATTGAATGAAACATTGTTGGAGGATTAGTTTGTCTGCAGTGGAGTGCTGCTTTATGTTCCTAGTCTTTGGAGTGCTGACTCTGGAGTATTAAAGTCCCTACAGGTTTTTAGGACAAAATTGTCAATCTTCTGGGAAATGAACATAAATTATACATCTTATTTTCTGCAAGCAGCAAGGATGGCTCAGTACAAAAAGAAAAGAAAATTAATTAAAAATTGCCTTTTTTAAAGTGTCACGCAGTGTTACGATGGATAGTTCTATGTAAGTACTGAAAAAGTACAGTTAAGGATCTTATCCCAGATCTCTAAGATGACTGGAATTCAGAATCAGTCCATCTTTCTGAGCTAGGTATGGCAGTAAAATACAGTGAAATTCCTGCAGCTACTCTAGGAGATCATGAGAAGCAAAAGCAGCATGGTTATATATGCTTTTCTTCGAGTCTACCAGTTCTGGTTTCCAAGACAATTTAAATGCTGCTGCTACTAACCTAAGCATAATATTCTGCAAAACATGCAAGCATTCAAATCACGACAAAGAAAAGCCAGATTTCAAAATTTTGTACTTAACTGTAATATTCAACATGAGGGAGCAAATACCCATTTACACTCAAGTCTGGCAGGATAATGCAGATTCCTAGTAGGCTAACCAGACTTCTTCACAAGTCAGTCACCATAAAGAATTGTGCCTTGTCCTACTTTTCAGCAAACATTTAATGGCAAAGTGTGGTAGTGAGATCTCATATTACCACAACCTCATTAATTTCACAATACATATTGCAGAACATTTGCTAGCATAAAGTATTATTCTACATTATTTAAGCTAAACTACACTTGTCAAACAAATGACTAAATTACATTTTGTGATGCAGAACCCTAGATTTTTCACTCTGGTACTGTTTCTCAGCTTCCTAATTGCCCAAACTGAAAATTAGCCTGAACTGTTTTTTTGTACCTACCACACTCAGAGCAGTACAGCCCGGAGCTGATGCCTGGTTGCTTTGCATATCTACAAGGCTCAGGTGAACATTGAATTAAAGCATGGGATTTTCAGCTTGACTAATGCCTGCCCAGTCAGACACAAGGAGAGGATCAGCTCCTTGTCCTACAATACCAATACAGCTAATGGAAATACTAATATTTACAGGAGATATCTTGGTTTCAGCAGAGAACCTCCGGAGCTGCACCTCACTGGCTCTTTAAGATCTTTCTGCTGTGACACTAAAGCAAAGGCTGTGCTGTCCATTCTTTGCAAGGTGGTGAGGCCTTTGGCCAAAGTGGCTTCACCACAGCACCTTTGTGTTGTGAAAAGCTTGCCCCACGCTTTGTTTGGGGTGCTAAAATACAACCACAAGAGACAAGCAAGACAGCTGAGCTGCCAGTATCATAATTTTCAAATGATCACCACAGCCAAAGCATTCACCACCTCCACATCCTTAACCTGCTGTATTAAAGCATAACAAAAATATTTACATTAAGCTTCACTGGGCTCAAATTATTTTTAATATCTTGATCATTCAGTTGAGGCACAGAGGAACCCATACCTACTCTACAGATACATCTTCTAATGAACGGGGAATGAAAGAACTTGTTTGCTTGTGTCACTCGGGGTACAGATTGAAAGTGTTTTAAATTAACATCATTTAGAAGAATTGAGGCCATAGGTTATTAAATATCAGTTTTGTGCCAGCAAAATTAAATACACTAATTTATTTTATATCACTTTGAAGTATCATATGGCATTTTATTTCCTGATAACCTTTCAGTATCTAACCCCATTTAATTTACATATGTAGTTAGCAGCTCATTAACAGCTCATTAGAAACACCAGGAAAAACATGCAACAATAACAAATTCAGTGCAGCAGAGGGGACCAAAATTCTATTTGGGAAATTATACAGAAATTTCTGCTTCCAAATGACAAATCTGTGGTATTTTGCCAGCACTAGGCCTGCAGGGCTCACAGTTATTACATGAAAATAGTAAAAATAACTCAATTTCTATAGCTGACTCGTCTTGTATTTATTTAGACAATACTAGAGGGCAATGTGCTGAGAGGATCACATGGCATAAGGCAGGGAAGACACAATATAATGCAAATACTGCCACAGGTAAGCGCTGCATTAAACACTGTGACCTAGTGGTGCATTTAGGATGATATACCGTTTTCTGAATTTCTATATTTTTAAAATTTTCCAATCAAACGTGCATAATTTGAATCCAGAGACGTCACAAAGAAGGGTGTGCCCAGCTGCACAGCCCAGCAAGCTGTCTCCATCAGGGAAGGGGAGCACAGCCTGGGGACAGCATGCACATCTTTCCTTGGGTGCACCTTCTGGCAAGCACCAAACCAGGAATTTTCCAGGAAGGATTTCTGCACATGCCGACCATCATGCTGCAGAGTGACTAAATGGACTTGTCTTTCATGTCTCCCTCTAATCCTTGGCACGGAGTCTCTGTTTACACAGGGACCATCAGGATGCTGACGGCTATCATAAAGCACTATTGGATCCACAGAGGGAAACTTATGAAATATTGTCATCACCTCCTCATAGGACTTTGGAGGGATCATAGAAATGAGTACTGCCAGGGAACACAGTACACATTGGAACCGGAGTACAGCAGCACAGCACAAATCTCACCAATAAATCTCAGACACAATATCAAACTAGTGACACCCAAAGAGTTGATTTAAGGGAAACTGGAGGTAAATGGGTCACAGAGCCCCAAGTTTCCACATTAGAAAATAATACGCACATATTTCCAACTAGGAACTTAATTTCCAAATGCCAGACTCTGCTAGGTCCTCTGAGCTCTCTGCAATACACCTGCTAATGTACTGATGAGGACGGAATATATTTTAAATTTGAGGGCGGCCCTCTCAAATTCTTTCCACTGCTTTTCCAGCTCTCCTGAAAGATCTCAGTTATCTCCTGGCCCTTTCTCTTTCTCAGCATAATCCTTCAACTTGCTTTTCCATATAATCTTCCTTTCCATTACTCTAAAGTTTTTACCATTCCATGAAGTTTTGTTCCTCCCTCACAGCTCTCTTCCTCCCACTGCTCACAAATTTTGGAAAAGAAAATAGGTTTTACTCATTCATTGTGTCATTCCTGAATCTTTCCTTCTGCATTATATTAAACAGACATTTCCTCATATCTAGATTATCTACCTATTGATAAGGTGCTTGAATACAGTCTCACTCACACACCTTCCCCAGTATCATTCCTCCATTTTGCACTTGATTGTATTCAAAGTTTAAAAAAACTTCCTGCTATCACGGCCTTATCTGGTGGGCAGCCAACCACAGTGACCTCTTCACATTTTGCCAAATAAATGCATCTATTTTCTCTTTCCCCTCCTTCCTGATATCTCTACTCTCAAGGATACTTTCCAGTTAGTTCAAACTATTTCTGAAAACCAAATCCAGCAGATCTACCCACAGAAAACGAACACATACCTACTTCACAATAAGTTTATGGTGCCAGGATGTTTAAATAACTAAACTGAGGTACCACTATCACATGCACGTAAACATGTGTATCTATTTGTTTATATCTGTAACCTGTGGCCAACTTCAATCCTCCTGTTCACCAGCCAACCTGACATCTCCCCTCAGAGATACCTCCGACGTGGTTTTCTTCTTTTAGTCACCCACTATACAGCTACAAGCAGAAGCTTAATAAAGCCATCAGACTCAGATATTTCTAAGTTGAGACATCAATATATTACTTTGCCTCCCCTTCCCGCACCACATGACCAAGACCGCTCCAACCACCCTCACTAGCGGCATCTCTCCGAGGGGAAGCTTTCCATCCAAGACCGGGCTTCCCTCCGGGGGCCCGCGCCCAGCTCGCCGCTTCCTGCGCGGGCGGCTCCGCATCCCCGGAGCGCTGCTGCCATCTGCTGCCGCGCCAGCACCGCACGGGCCCGGCCCCCCCTGGGAACCACACGCTCCCCTCGGCTGCGGGTTCCGGCAGCCCCGCGCAGCCCGAGGGGCCGGGAGCCTTCCCTGCACGCCCCGGAGGAGTGGGAGCCACCCCTGCCCTGCTCACAGCCGCGCCGCAGCCGCTCGTGTTTGCCGCACGCTCCTCGCAGTAATTCAAGTTCCGAGCTGCAGCAGCTACTGTAGAGTAATGGCGAAAATAAGAAAGTTACTAAATCTTCCCGGAGCGTACTCGCCAAATGGGTAGTGTGGGCTTAAAAGTACCGGGAGGAAGTTTCAAAGGAAAATGCAGTTAAGAACCCCCATCTGGCAGGTTTAACTCATTATGAACCACGGGTGGTTCTTTCAGAGTATCAGGTAGGCATCCCTGGCCGCTAAAATCACATTTATTAAAAACTACCGTTCGTTCATTCACTGATTCTAATTTCCAATTAAATTTCATTTAAAACTAATGTAGTTCCAAATTCAAATCTGCAAGGAAACTTCTCCAGAGAGCGGGGGAGTTTAATTTTAAGTCACTTATTTTTAAGCAATAGATAACAGGGTAAAGTAGATGATAACCACTTCTCTGTGGATTCTCCCACTACATTAGCAATTAAGGAGATATTTCTTACAAATCTATGTAATTAAGTGGCATCTTAACCAAGCTGCAAATGCTGAAAACTTAAGTTGTAATAGAAATTATGCTTTGTTATTTAACCAATTGCTACATTACTGCTCAGTGTTTACCACTATAAATCCTCCTCTTCTACTCGTCAAAATCCTTCTTATCCTAAAAACCTAATAGTATCTAAGTGTAACTGCTTTTTAATGAGCTCCCAGTGGATCATACAGAAGGCCATTATGACATCTGTACCCGTTTTGCTCTAGTCTGTCAAATGATGAAACAATTTTTAGAAATCTGACAATTATAAGTTTTCTACTTCAACGTTATATTGATGGCATTTCTTTTTCACAGCAGAAAAAAATAGAGTGGTTCCCAGAGATAATATACAGGAGAAGAATTAAAACTGAATAAATCCATGCTGTAGCAAAGGAAGAAAACTTGTTGTGATAAAAAAAATAAAAACCGAGTTAACTGAACTTCAAGCACATTGATTACTACAGTGGCCTCGCAATTCCCTCACAGTGGAAATCCTGTGAGTGGAAGGCTCCAAGATCTCTCTGTGCATCACATTGCACTGTGGTGTGCTCATACGCAGTATTTTGTGCGTGTCCATGAACGAACTGACAGTACAAATGTAACTCCTGGAATGAAGTTTTCCCCATGATTTTTCTTAGCTAACCTCATCTATGCGCTTAAATACACTTGACATTCTTGAAAGCCCCTAGATACCACAAATTCAGCCAAGAATACAGAGGCTTTGATGTATTTATTCCATCAACCTACATTTTCCTTCAATTTCAGCAACTGCTGTGATTTGAGTGTTTAAGTCAGCTGTTTAAACGAAACATCCTTTCAGCTGGTAAGAAAGACAGACACCTTGCAACAATGATATCAGGGAGAAGTCTGAGCCACAGTTCTTGAATCAGAATGGACCCACTATTACTGCAGAGCTTTTCTAGACTTGCACTGACTTAAATCACACCTGAACTCAAAACAGACTAGAAAAAAAAAGAAAGTTACAGCGAGTTATATCTCCAAAATTACAACATACCCATCAGAGTCAGAGTGTGGTGTTCCCCAGGAAAATTTAGGGTCATTTCTACACCATGTCACTTTATAGTACAATGAAAGGGATAGGGGGAAAATGCAGCCGTGATTTCAGACATAAAACAGAGGGGATTCATTTAAATTGGGCTGGGCACAGATTCACAATCACTATGTGCTCATCAGAAGTGACATAGGGTGACTGCTTTCCCATTACAAAATATACACAGTAACCATTGCTCACTTGTATGGAGTAAAGTGCAGCTAAAAACGTGCCATACGAGAGGAGAAAAGTACAGTGCAGAGGTGATTGGGATAAAATGTCAAGAATCCTGAGGAATGGAGAGATTTAGCACAACACAGACAAGAAAGGACTAAAATAATCATCCAGGCGTATGAGATCATCATAATTTTAATCTTCTGTACAAAAGCACTTGGAAAAACATGAAGCATGCAGATGTCAGTGCTTGGAAAATAAGAGCCTCCCTTTTAAAACTATTGATCTGAAGTGCACACAGAAATGAGCTATACAGTGGGGATCAGATACGCAGTGAATTTAGTCCTCGCTCCCTGTTGCATATTTGTTAAGAGATTTCTTCTTATTACTTTTTAATTCATTATTGCAAGTGTAATCTCAGTCAAGTCAAATCACTTCATTAATTAAAAGGGATTGAAAAGGTCCTTAGCTCCCGGATCCCACAAAGGCCCAAAAGCTCAGGCCCGTTTACAGGAGGTCGTATTTCATTTGCTGCCTGTGTCAAGGCAGAGCCCGTCGGGCCTGCACCGGGCCCCAGAGAGAAGCCAATCAATGTCTGCTCGCTAAAGCCCCTCGCACGAATCCATTTAAGCAATGTGGATGCTTCCTGTCGAAAAAAGAAATGGTCTCTTGGTATCTCTGATAGAAATTAGCCATGAATTAAGAGAAGCACAGTTGTTTTGGAAGAAAGCCAGGACCAGAATTAATAGGCCATCTGAGCCTCTTGAGTGTTGAATCCCATTTGTTAGCAATTCTTTATGAAAAGCTTCCCCTCCCTACACTAGTTCTGACCAAACTCTGTACACTGTCTCCTGAAACTAGTTAAATTTTAACCAGCTGGGAAAATATCAAAGAACACTCTCTTTTGTCAAACACAACTTTAGAAACTTGCTTTGTATTTGTACTACAATTACCCATTTTCCCTCTCTTTCCTTGAAAATACACTTTTCCTTATGACTCATCATCTCTCCGTGCTTAGATGTAGCAGGAACACTGACACAGATGGAGTTGCACTAGTCACGAGTTTGGCTCAATGTATTTTCAGCAATTTTGGCAGAATCTTGTAAAGGCTTTCACTGTACATTTAATTGCTATTACACTGTGTGAATGGAATAACCCATCTTGTCGCCGGTCGTCCTAGCCTCAAAAGCTTTCCATATAAGTTTAGTAGCAATGAAATTAAAGAGCTTTTAGCAGTCTCATTTTAAAATGCTCTGGTTTCCCATTTTTACAATGGACAATTTGGTTCAAGTCTGGTTTTCCAAAGTTAGTTGAATCTTCTCCAGTTTTTGGTGTCTAGGCATAAGTACTGCAGGGCAAGGGGTGGGGGTGGGGGGGGGGCTCGTTTGTTTTCTTCCCAGAACTCGATTTCAAATTCTGGACTAATTAATAAAACTTGTAGTTTTTACCAAAAAAATTGGGTCTATTTTTCTCAGAAGACCTTGTGAGGACATATCATCATCATCATTACTGACAACTAGGCTGCTCAATCCTTAAGTGAAGCTATGTGATCTGGAAATAGGGAATGATGTGCCAGTGCAACCCTCAGCCTCAGTATTCAATCACAGAGAAAAAGAAACCAAACAAACACCAAACAAAATTTAACAGCTCGTCTATCTTCTCTTCAGCCACCTTGTTTCTTTCAGAGTTTTGCTCTACGTACCTGGAGTATCACATTTCCCTTTTCAGACTGTGATATTTACTGGGGTCTGCCTTTTTCATTCTACTCATACCATCTCAGGAACAGTAAGACATTAATCCAGGTTGATGTTTTGTGTGCCCAGGCTATGCAAATCAATAATTTGATAATAATATTTATAAGCATATAATTGGGTCTGTGATTAGTTTTAGAAACATCAGCTAGCTCTAAGGATTTCACGTGGTGATAGTGAATAGTTAGAGCAGTAAATGGGTTTTTAATAATTTTTTCAGAACTTGTTGATTTTGGTTACAGGGAAGGTTAAACCTGACCTTTATTGGCTTCTCTCCTGCAGAGAAGCAGGCAGTTTTACAGCTATTTCTCTCTTTCAGACACATCCACCCCATGAACTTGCAGGACAGAGGACGTAATTTGTGTAATTTAATTTTTAATTGTGAGTGGAAAGAATTTTCCGGTTTCTCTAAACAGAACCGGCCAAGTGATTACTTGGCTACTTCCTGACTTCTCATTTGTTCTCATTATTTTCAAAGGCCTTTTTTTTAATTGATTATATTTTGGAGAAGAAATAGCAGAATTTTAACAAATGTCCCTGCCAGCCTTAATTCTAATTGCAGTATCATTTCATCATTTAGTAACTCTTGGCAAAAATACTCCACACATTAGAGCACAC
This sequence comes from Bombycilla garrulus, assembly GCA_013400315.1. Taxonomy (NCBI): domain Eukaryota; kingdom Metazoa; phylum Chordata; class Aves; order Passeriformes; family Bombycillidae; genus Bombycilla; species Bombycilla garrulus. The sequence goes on from VXBU01003887.1 coordinate 317,108, forward strand.
AGAAGAATCTTGTAAACAACTAGCCTGCCAGGCATCAGCTCTAATTCTTTTTCACTTGATTTGCATTGTCTGATTTCATTATCAAGCAGAAGATATCCATTTCTAAAACAGTCCACCATATTAATGTTATTTTTCTCTGAAGCAGACCTTAGTATTTAATCATCTCTGATCTGTTCCCATATTTGTTACAAAAAGAAAAGCACACAATAATTTACTAAACACTTAAGGAGAAAGAAAAAAATTATACATTGTGTGTCATCACTGTTTTTTAAGCTATTTCAAGACTTTAACTACCACTGTAAAACAAGCCAATGGACCCAATCCCTTGGAAACTCTGAACAAAGTTCTTCATTTCAAAGCATATTTTGCTAGTGGACATTAAGCATCATGAAGACAACTGTCCCACACACCCTTAGCTAATGGAACAGAGTAACATCTTCATTATATGACCAAATATTTATAAAATCCTAAATTTTACCATTACTGCCTGACCTCATTTTATACCACATAAGGTGCAAACAAACCCAAGCCAATCTCATCTTCAGGCCACTGAAACCTCTTAAAAGATGCAGTGACTACTCTTGCTCGGAGGAGAGAGGATGGGGTCTGAGATTTTTTTAAACATCAGGTTGACACAGAACAGGCAACAAACATGTAGAAGTGGGAGGAGAATCCTGTGCAGCAGCAGGATTCCCACCAAGGGTTGGACCAGCTCAGCCAATGCCTGTTCTCACCCTCACTCAGCAGAAAAGAGGAAAGGAAAAATGCACTCAGTCCAGCTGCACTATTGGAAGACAGGTGCAAAGAGGAATTCTTAGAGATAAATGGAGACAAGAAGTTCACTGTAGAATAAAACTAGTTTAATCACAATTATTTCCCAGTGCCCAACTAAAGACAAAGAAAAGAACATACAGCATAAAGTGAACCATGAAGGTTTCACAACTGCTATTGCAATTTAAGGCCACAGAAGAAAATAGTAGAAGGAAGGATTTGCCTGGTTACAAGCTATGAGGAATCTAGAAGTGAGAACAGCTTTCAGGCCTCCCAAATGCTGCTTCTCCTGCATGCTTGTCTCCATTGCAATGCCTGGTGGTTCCTCTCAGCTTTGCAGCTCAGTGAAACAAATGTTCACAGAACACAAACACTTGCAATTTCTCTGAAACACCTTGCTTTGGTTAACTGCCTCGCTTTGCTTCTAAGAGCCCTGTGCCAGGACACAAGAAACCCTCTGTTCTGTCTGCTAAATGTCCACTCAAAATCCCCAATTCTGTTCCATAAAGCACCATATCCCAGCCTGACACCTCTCTAGAGGCTGCAAAATACTCTATGTTTGGACAGTTTGTCAAGTTTCTCTCATCTTATGGTCTCAAGCTAATTCTTTTCAAAGGTTTATTTTTGAGTTTGCAGTTCTTCCCTTCTTTTTGCCTCCTCCCAAGAGAATCCAAGGGGATTAACTGATTTGGGGAAAGGTGTTGTTGCCATTAATATGACTATTATTTCTAGAGTGGCTCTGACAACAGCACAGATAAGCATTGCAGGAATAAATAGGAGCCTGGCAGTATTGTTTTAGAGACACCAAAAGTACCAAAATGGATTAGAAGTCCCACTCCCAGCCCTGCCTTCAGAATATTTACTACATGCTTCCATATTAAAGATAAAGCAGAAGGCATGCCAGAAAAAAGTCACCTGTCGGTGGTCAAAAGCATTACAGAAAGTAAAGTTATTTAATGACACAACCCAGCAGAAACTCCAGCCTGCCTTCATGTGGCCATAATCCCCTGGAAGTGAAGTAGCACACAACATGCACAAAGCAAGTTGCTGAGGCACAGTATTTAAAGCATTTTGATTTTAAGCCACCGTTTTTTCAGTCAAATACAAAGCAAGTCCGAAAACAAATAAGAGGCTAAGCTGGTAAATGGATGAAGAATGTTCCTGAAGCCTATAGAGACTCCCTAGATTTTAGTTTTGTGTCTGTTACAGGTACAAAGGGTAGAAATATTTCATCTTTTTCAGAAGTAGAATTCCGGTAGATACAGAGCAGTCTCCACTTCCTTCGCCATATCAAAGGAATCCCCAGAAAAGGTTTTTTTACCTTTTTGTATTTTCCCTTTCAACAAAGCCGAAACATTAGAGCCTTCAGTTGGATCCCATCTTTCCTGACAATTTATGCTGTGCTGAGGACAAAGCAGAAGAATCCCTTGAGCAACTGAATTTTTGCATACATGCTTTAGAGCCTGTAAATCTTGCTTTCAGTCAGATCCTTCTTAAAGCATAAGTGCAGAGAAAACTTTAGAACTTGTATTACCATCACTCAAGGACACAGTGTGATAGCAAACATCATAGTTGTAGCTGTGAAGGACCTTTACAACACAGGAAAGCCAGAAAATTAATTTATTCTTTCTGCAATAAGCAGCACAACACTTCCACTGACTGCAGACAAGCAGTTCTGGAAACTGGAGGTCAAATAATGTACCCAAAAGTTTGTATATTGCTCATTTAGGTAATGTACCAAAAAAGTTTCTCCTACAGGTCATAAAGACTCTTCTTTATGATGAGGACTGCACAGTAGACTGGTCTTGGTCTCTGGTAGGGCACCAGCAATGTTTGTTTTCCTGAAATATCTAACTTAATTTTTTGAGGCCCCTGTGCCTCTAACCTCTTAATTCAAAATTTATTAGTATTATTATGAGGTGTGAGACAACAGGTGTGTAGAGAAAGCTGTAGCTACACAGAGAAAAACTCACAGGAATTGCTTCCTTTGAAAAAAGGGAATGGCAGTGTGTGGCTGCCACCTGTGTCCTGCTAAGTGACTTTTGAACCTCCCAGCTTTGCGTCTTGAAAAGGTGTGGCACACACACTCCTTGGCAGCTTTCTGATGATTGGAGTTCAACACCTTGACTCCATCAGTATTTCTGTCAGCCCCAGCAAATCAGGAAAGCGTTGTCAGCTGCAAAGGAGAGGAGTGCTCTTCAGAGGAGGAGTAGCTGCCCACTATTCTAAATGACTCAGTGAAAGCCATTATCACATGAAGGCCAACCCAAGCAGGAGTCTGCTCAAATTTCCTTTGAATATCTCTCTCAAGCAACTACACTTTATGCTGTCCAGTGCTAAAAGAACCCCACCAAATTATACAAACAGAATTACCTTTTGTATGACTGTCATTTAAGAAGAGGGTCTTGTACCAGTGGCATTTACAGCCACTTCAAAGTGTTTTATACTCCCAGAGCAGTTGCACATATGAAACATGAACCCTTCGTTAGTAAGGGGGTGCTGTCCATGGCAGTCCAAGGTGAAAAACCACAATTTTGGGGGCACTTTCACCACTGGAGTCAGACTAAGGTCCCAATTCAGCAAGATATTCGGAAAGTACAGAAACTCCATTCTGTCACTGTTCAGCAAATACTTAAACTAGTTCTTCCCAGAGTGCCCAAACTGCAAATGTGTCCTGCTCAGGTGCCAAAAATGCTAGCTTCCCCACATTATCACCTAAGATGCTGTTCAGGTTCACTGGGAAACCAAAATAGTTGCAATGAAGAGCTAAAAAGCAATTTTTCTTCTCATTAGCTTCCTTTCCCCCCCTTCTCCTTATGTTTCTTTGTTTCTTTCTCCTTCATGCTGTAGCAAACTTTGGCAGGGCTGCAGAATGCTGATGAGACACATGCTTACTGTGTGAAATCCCAACAGCTATTTTTGGCCAGTACCTGGCATGAACTGCCTCCTCTTTCAGGACTAAGGGAGTTGGCTTATCAGGCTCTCTGAAAAGTTTAATGCTTCCTTATGACTCGCCAAAAGGCTTGCAAGTTTTACAAAACCAACATCACATTATTGACAAAATCCAGCAGCCCTTTGAGCATTCCTAACAGTAGGGTGACTTTGCCTTTGAGAACACAAAAACCATAACAAAACCCATTTTACTGCATCTCTAAAAACAAGACCAACGTTGTGTATGTAAAAGGCCTCCTAATTTCCTTTGTCACAGTTTTCTTCTCTGTTGATCAAGTGTAACCTTATCAGAAAAGACAATTACATAGTCTTCCCAACACAGTATTTTCCAAGATGTCTCAATGCTGACTTGTCACATTCCTCAGACTGCATTAAGGAATGCCTGCCACTGATGGCCTCCTGTCCCCTGTGAGAAGATATCCATTAACACCCAAACTGAAGACCTGAAATATATTTCTTAGAATCATTTAGACTGGAAAAAACTCTTAAGATCATGAAGTTCATCCATAAAAGCATGACGATCTCTTATGGCAAATAACTAATTCCACAACATTTCTGGCCTCCTTGTGTCTGAAGGTTTACAAACCACAATTTCAAAGGCACTCCTGCTACTTCTGAACACAAAGGCTCAAAGACTTTTCTTTTTAATTCCATCATTTATCTAAAGAGATGATTCAAGAAGCTTTTGACTTAAGCAGTGATTGCATTTTTATGCCTCCCAATCTCCGTGTTCAAAAGAGGAAAGAAATGGAACCACTGGTGAATAAGATGTGTTAGAGGCATTGTTTGCCACCAAGCTGAAGGCTGCAGTGTGGATAAACTTGCAGTTCCTATCTAACCTTTTGTGATCACTAAACTACCCATTCTAAATACAACTTCAGAAAGGAAAAATAATTGAGGAACAAATCAAAGATGGTTTCTAGAGACAGAGAAATAAGTCTGATTCCATTCGTTTATCTAAAAAAAGTCTTCTGTCCATTTCCTCCTGGCCTTGAAAAGCTTCTTGATATCCCATCACTTATTTGACACATGAACCAAGTCCCCCAGACTACACCACCCACAGGAAGAGGTTTCATTGCTGTGAGCTCAGATCAGGACAGTTTCTCTGTTTTGCTTTGTTAACATGATAAAACACAGTATTTTAACAGAGGGAACAGTCAGCAGGAGGATGTGCTTCATGCTCCAGCCACCTCATTTCATGAAGTTTAGTCAGCAGCTGTACCAGAGCCATTTTAATTAAATAGGTCACTAAAGGATCTTCCTTTTACCTTGAAAAAATGTGGTCAGGACTTTACCTGAGCTGTAAGGTTTGAATTTCATTAGGACTTTAAAGTGTATTGTATTTTTTTTCCCATCCAAATACAACTAGCCTCCCATTTTTCAGCACATCAATACAGCTATTTGCATAAAGTATTGATTAGAAGTCATTACAAGCACAAAACGTTAATTACACCAATTAATTCCCAATCTGTTTGTACCTTACGCTTTTTTTGCGTTCAGCACAGAAGGTTAAAGCAAGAGTGAATCAGTCTTAGCTTTTCTCTGGGGACAGCTTTTTATACATCCTGTAAATATCAATTTTTCTGTATGAACAGCCTTTTTCCTCCTGGTCGTTTCATAATTCTCCAAACTATTTCAAACCCTTGGTTACTCATCACCAAACAGGTTCCTTGCAGTCATCATAATTAGTCTGTGGCTTTGTAAATAACAGAGAGGAGGAAAATGTTCTGAAGTGCCCCAGCTACCAGATGAAGGACGTGATTTCTGTGGGACTGGTACAAACTCAGAGTACTGAGCAGCTCTGAAAAGTCAGATCTTAACACTGTTATTGATCTGATTCTATTCCCCAACTTCCCCTTCTACAGAGAATTTAATGTAATCAATTTGCAGAGACACCTTGATTCGTACAACATCTTTTGTACTACATCCAAGGATGGCTGTATAGAGTTCACTCTAAATATTTCAACCCAGTCCCATCACATTTTTTGAGGGTGTAAGCAGTCCTCTTATTGTCCCAGAAAAACAAAACAACTTCCATGTCCATATTTTCACCTGATCCTTCTCACCTCCCTCTAACAAACCAAACAATTTGGTTTCCCCCTTAACCTATGAAAACCCTCTAAAAGCAAAAGAAAAGACCAAACAAACAAAACAAAACAAAACAACAACAACAAAATCCCTTTCTCTGCTGACTGGCACACCTGCTGTACTAAATCTGCCTTTGGTTTGAGACCTTTGAAAGCAAAGACAATCTAGGTTTGTTTATAATCCAGCCATTACTCTCAGTTGACCATACTGATGAGGATAAGTGGCAAGACAATTTTGCATTTTCTTTTCACTGTTAGGTACAACAAAGCTTGCATTCATGTAATAATGTCGAATCCACAGAGTATGTGTGTCTTGGTTTTGAAAGACAGGTGCCTGCCAAGGAAGGCAGGAGCTTCTCTTGGAATAGAAAATGTAAACCCCTCCCTCCAAATTATTAAAAGGGGGCTCTCAGGCAAAGATATGAGGATAGGAATAACAGTTCTTTAATATGTATAAACAAAATAAAGTAAAACAAAACCCAACAAACTACAACTTAATAGGAAAAATAGACCAAGATGCAGTATTAAATAAAAAACCTAAAACCTGACAGTTAGAGTACAACCTGACGCTCTGTCAGTCAGGGTGTTGGTAGCAGTCTGGTTTGAATGGTGGCTCCAGTAGTGCTCCTGGGGTGACAGATGGTTCTGCTGAAGCAGAGATCCTGTAGAAGGGCAGAGTTTTCCTCCAATGGTCCAGTGGTGATGTTGAAGGGTCTGGTCCTTCCTCTGGGAAATCCAGTTGATGAGAAGGCTGCTCCTCTGGGAATCCAGCAGAAGGCAGATGCCTGTTCTGTCCAAATGCCCAGATTATATTTAGGTGGGAATGCTTGGCTCCTCCCCCTGGGCAGAGCTTCTCACAATGGGCTGATGTCATTCTCTGAGTCATGGGGTGGGTCCTTGATTGCCCGTTAAACAGGAAATGGCTCCCGGAGGGAGTTATCTATGACTCATGGGGCAAGGCGTTGATGGCCCATTAACAGGAGGGAGGAGGAAAGGAAAACACTGCCCCTCCTGGTTTTAACAGTTCATGAAGATGGAGATAGAATACAGACCCTCTAGAATATTTTACATTGTAACCTAGGACAATGTGCAATGAAGGAAATTATAAAAAACTATTCAGTGACTAAGAAAAAAAAATTACTTTGCACTGTACAGACATATCCAGGAGCATCAAGCAAAGAATGTGCATTCACTGGAGGCAGATTTTAAGTTACAATGGTACTTCTTTTGACATGAAAGTTGGTACCATGTGGGCACAGACAATGATTCCCCTTTGCTTAAGCTGCCAGTAAAGAATTATTACATTTTAATGAAAGATTTATTGGATTGAAATACTTGGGGTGCAGCATTTAAAGCAGGATGATAAAGCCCTGTTTTAAGTGATGACACTGTCTCAAATTAAAACAATGAGCTGACTGCTGAATCATTCAGTCCTGATGGCTGCAGTGTGAAACAGATTATGTCCAGGTGTTCAAAGTGTTGGCCACTACCAGAATAGAAAATCAACGCAGTGTAATGTGACAGCCACCTATAAGTCCTGTTATTAAATGCACCCACAGATCAGCTCATGGAGGGTTACATTCCTGTATCAAGACTGCAGAATTCAGAATAAGACTTTAGAGTTTCACTGAGCAATCTATTTTTCCACCAAAAACTAAGTTAGTATTTGTCATCTCCATGCAGCATATCCACCATTTTTGCAAGACTCATTCTGATCCCTCAAGCCTTTTTCACATTTAGCCCAAACATTTGGTGTCTGTACAGGTAATTCTCCTCTTTTAGCCAGCATAAAAAACTTCAAAGTGTTGAGAAAAACACTGAAATGAAAGACAGCCACTGAAGATTTCCAAGATACACAGATAATTTACCTAAACTCAGACTGAGCACCCCTAATCTCCCACATATTGGTCAATTAGAGAAAGCGCCAATGTGAGAGATATTTCTGGAGCTTAATATAGCCTTCTGAGATAATCAGAACATTGCAAAATTAACTCTGCTGAGGAAGAGTTTGGACTCTGTGCTCATGTAACCCAAAGAAGTCATAGGTAAAATACCCTACAAAGTTATGTGATAACAGAACACATGTAAAAGTTCATGCAACAAAGAAAGATTTAGAATACAGACAAATCATCAGTAGAAAACCCTCCTGTCTGTATGGCTGATACAACAGTGAAAAGCAGTTTCTGTGGGTTTCAAGTTCAAAGAGTTTTTGGATTTGTTTTTAAACTCAGAAAGAGATTAACAATGTCTTTTGTATACAATCACAGGGTCCTGTCCCAAACTTTGGAAAGCTGGCTCCACGCTAAGCTAATCAGCATTTCCAAGTAAAATTACCTACTGTCAACTAGGCATGGTAAAGGCCAGTAAAACACAGGGCATGCAAACTGCATAATGCTGGAACTCAGAACTTCCTGACAGTTGTAGCTTTTGTAGTAGACAACAGAATTTTAACAGCTAGAAAGGTAGAGGTATGACACTGGGTTTTGTTTGTTTGGGGTTTTTTAAAGGTAAAAATCTATTTGGATACCATTGTAGTAATAATTACAGATATAAAGCAATGATCCTTGATATTAAAAGATACTTTAAAAAACACCACACACACACACACCTTTCTCTCCCTTCTTTTGGAAGGGATTTTGTGGGTCACAGAAACCATCTGGCTACAAGTAATTGAGTGTATAATCCTTTATACTGGCATCCATGCCCTTCCAGCACCATCTCTTTAGAGATGAAAGTCTGGGGATCTGGCTCTAGGCCCAGTCAAAAGGGAAAAAGCAAGTGAATAGAGCTGACAACCACACAACCTAAGCCTGAGGGTGCATTAAGTACTCTATATCTTCTTTTTTATGTTCTTGAAGACCAATGGCAACAGCTGATGAGAACCTCAGAGCCACAGATCCAATGGCATTGGGAAGAACAGTGAGAACTCAGGCTTCAAAGACATCTCTGGCATCCCACACATCCCCAGGGGCTGAAAGATTTGGGCAGGAATCAAACTCATTCACTGAAGAGATTTTTGTCTTGTTGCACTCCCTTGTTTCCATGGGAAGACATTATCTGCATGAGGAGTACCCAAAACACCAGACTATAAATATCTTCTCATCACTGGGAATCACCACCATCCATCAGAGGATTATCAGAGACTGGTTTATGAATGAGTCAGACTGCAGACCTAATATCATTTATGAGTTAGGGCAGACATGGATATTTCATGCAGGTCAGACAAAAAGAGCATACGATTTTCTGTCATGATCATTTATGAGGTCCTGACCTTAATGCAACCTCACTTCACAGTGCCTATGACTTGTTTTCTTTGGTAATTCCGGTGAATTAGCTTTTTTGCTTAGCTGTCTAAAGTAATTTTTATCACACGTAAAAGCCTTTGCATGAAGCAACAGAACAGCTTTGCTTCTTACCTTTAAAAATATCTCCTTTTTTTCCTGAGTATTGATACAATTTCATAGTCGGGACAATTTTACATAAACTATTTTCCACTCCACTGAATGTTATGTCGCTCTACATGAATATATTTCTTGGTTGATGCCAAGGCAAAATATTGCTGTAAATGCTGTATTTTCATAAATGCTATTCTTTGACTTTTTAATAGACTCATTCCATGCATACCATAAATACCAAGTCTTACTGATGGATCTGTATTAAGCTGCCAGCATAATTTCTCCTGTTGTCCCCAGAGCCTCCACAAATGAGTCAAAAGGAAAAAAGATCACTGACTTTTCTGTATTTCAAGGCAACAAAGTGATCAAGACAGAGAGGAGAATGATTTGAAAAACTCCAGTGGGTAACACAGAAACAGAGAAAGGGAATTTGAGTCTTAAAAGTGCTAAGTGGGAAACTGGGAGTTTAATCTTTCAGTCCACTAAAAAAAAACCAAAAAAAACCAAAATAAAAACAGCTACTGAAGTAAAAACAACACAGAATGGCCAAATTCAGAGCCACCTGTAGATATGGGTAAATTAAATAACAATAAATTAAAGCCAGATCCAGCTGTACATTTCCAATAGCATATAGCATACGAGAAAACCCTATGATTGTAATGCAAATAATGCAGGAGATGTAAGAAAGCATGATTTTACCAAATTTAGACTATTTTAAGTATCATTTGGCTCATATTAGGGGACACATTTTGTTTTCTTCTGCATTAGTTTAAATATAAATTCTAAGTAATTGACTCCAGGGTTATATTTCTCTAAAGGAAACTAAAGATCAGTGCTGCCTAGACCCGTATCTGGAAAAGGCCCAAGAATAGTATTCTTGTTTTATTCTAGCTACTCAGCATGTTGGGAGCAATTAAACAAAATGCTATAAATCCAGCTGCAGCAACTTTGATTCTTCATTCACATAAATCTAAACCAAATTTTCCTTGGCTTTTTAGAATTTATGGTTACAAATATCTTCTCTTTGACTTTGTTAATTTTGTAACTGCCTAGCTATATAGTCATGAGCACACCCTCTTATGCCTTATCAGTCCCCTTGGCCTTTTTAGGGTTTCTGAAATAGAGAGAACTCCCTGTTTTTAAAAAGGCATCCATTAATACAGAGGCTGAACTTCTGAGATGCAAGTTTTGTCACTTTTTGAAAATAACAAACCCATAAAACTGTATTTTCAAGTTGTGTCCTATTTGTTCTGAGCCACTGCCAAATATGAAATACCAAATAACACACACTGTCTTTAATCATGTAGCTCAGATTACATAGTAAAATAACACAAACTGAAAGCAAGTTCACACACAGTTCTGTCCAGCTTTCTATTTACTCATGACTATTGTCACACGTTTAAAAGCAGTCCCAAAGTGCTGTTAATGCAACCCCATATCAGGAACAAAGATCTTGGAAAAAGATTCTGGCCATTTCCTGTTCTAGTTTATTTGAAAGACTATACCTTCCAACATAATTCAGGACAAGAAGGGTGTAAGGTAGTTCTGCTTGCAGGAGAGTTCTGCAACAAGACTTCATATCCAGAAACAACAAAGGCAATAGACTTGCATTCTTTATTTGAGTTACTATTCAAGTCAAATCTCACAAAAGGCAGGAGCTAACTATCAAGGAGTTCAGCTCTCCAGCTGCTTTTAGTGCACGCTACTCAGGGTTTTATACAGACCAGCTGAGCACATGGCCCTCTGCGGGGCTGAGAGACTATCACACACAGCGAGGAAACAAAGTTCCCACAGAGCAGTCCAAATGCATTTGATCACACCTAATCATGACTCTGCAGTCTTCTGCAGTTTATTTTTGCAGAAAACACCTGACCTTTTGGGAAGGTCTTTAGCCTCTCTCTTTAAAGACTTAATGCAGGGGGTACAGGAGACAAGTTACAGTAACAATAGCAGTCATAGTATAAGCCGTTCCATAAGAACCAATAAGAATCTTATTAAAGCCTCTCACTCATATGAAGTTTGGGACATAGTTCATCATCCTAACTTTGCATTTTAAAGCTAAGGGTCCACCTCATAAAAACACAAGGAAGGGAAAGACATTCACAAGAAGCATCTGCTTCAGTCTTGGAAGACAAAACAGGAACTCGTTCAGAGTGCACAGAGCTAAAAATCAATTTGCCTAACATTACCTACAATGTTGTGTTATTTATTTCTTAAACACCCTTCACTTCCTTCACTTGTAGCAGAAAGGGTAGCTCAGAGGTGTTTGCTGATCAGGTGTCCTTTGAAAGTTCCTTGTGGTGTCTTGAGGCACCACTACGGGCTAAATTGGCCTGAAATGGGGAGGAAGGGGAGTCATTAACAGTAACTATGCATGCTAATTAGGCAGTCACTGGCACACAGGCAATGTATCATCATCTTGACGTGGTGCACAGAAAACTCTCTGCTTTCAAAGCTTAAGGTCTCTATCACCTTACTTCATATAATTTAGAACTGAAATATTTACCTTCTAAGACCTTTACCCCCCCAGAATGTTTACCCCACTCATCCTGGAGCTGCAGAGAATCCGAACAGTCTGCTTCCCAGTGAGCATACTTAGGTCACTATTAAAGCAATTTATCTGGGAACAGGGTGTGTGTGTGCAGACTCTGGGCACAAGTTGTGACTAGACCTTCAGTGTCATTGTCATATTCAGCCAAGTATGGATCCTAAAGAATGATGCTGCCAAGAATGTGGCCCTAAAATGCTTGAAAGGAGCAAAGAGCAAGATGGAATAAAAAGTTTAATACCCCTTAGTTTGGCATTAAGTTAATTAGTATTGGAATACAGGCTTCAGTTTTAATATCCACAATCCAAAAGTGTTGTTAAGAAATTAGAAATGAGAAGAGCCTCAAGAATAATGAAAATTTGGAAGATACTACATGATCACTAATGTACATCTGAATGTGCACCTGAACAAGGGGTTAAGATGTAACCTGCGATTGCCGTCTGTACATAAATGAGTAACAGATTTGGATAAGAAAAGTCTTCAAAGCCAAAAGACAAGAAGTCCTAGTGTCAGGAAACCAAAATTAAACAAAGATATACAAGTACTAGAAATTATTCTCATTTGAGAAGAACATTTGTTAATAATATTGCTAATGGTCAGCATCTGTGAGGATTTTTTTTCAGCATTTTAAGCAATTCTTCTGATAGTTTTCCTGCACAGTAGGATTCTGGATTAGTTCCAACCAGAATATTATGAACAAACATCTTTGCATCTTTCTCTTGCCCTGTTCATGTAATGCCTGCCTGCATCCATTTGCCTTAGGTTCTGCAGCCATATAGCACTCTGATGTTTGCAAGGCTTTTTTTTTTCCTTCTTCTCTAGACAGGATTGCTGAAAAAAAAACCAACACTGTAGCACATGTTTTCAGCTTTGCTTTATTGCTTATAAACATTTTCCTCCCAGTTGTTTTTAACACATTTAACATGCATACACAGGTAAACACATTTATTTTGAATTCTATTTTGCATTGAGTAGTCTTCTCACTCAATGAGACTCTTTCCTCTTTCTCCCTCACTTCACAGTTTTATCATTCTTCAACAATGATACCTTAAGCAAAAAATGAGATTTTTTTTTTATAAGTAATTGTTGGCATGTATTTTAACTTGCTACTGTACCACAATATAAAATTCAAATGGAACATTACAGCAGAATAAGATACAGCTTGATTTTCAAATATTGGCTTTCATTTTTTTGCACATGCAATTGTTTGCTAGCACAAGTCTATCACATACAGATGGTCAAATATATGACTGTACCTCAGCATAATCTCTGGTGGCATATTAGAGCTAGGATTAAATTGTACTCCTAAAGGTCTAATCCAAGACTCAAAACACCCAGGATATTTAGAAATAGTACATTTATTTCAGCATGACAAACAATACCCAATAACATCAGAACTCCTACTTCTCTAGCCTTACAAGATGAGTGCTCAATTAATCAAAGAAAATCAGGATATATGCTTGCAAGTTTTTCCTTTCACACATAGCTTCAGAGATGCAAAGAAACTCTCTTGTTCATTTGTCTTTTCATCCAGTTTGTGTCCTGGTAATTTTATTTGGTTCCTCTTAATTTTTGTAGAGAGAGAGACAGGAAAGACTCATAAAGATGATCTTTATAATCCAATCATTGTTATTAGGTTCTGTCACTCTTTCTCCTTTTAATTATTAACAAAAAGAACAGGGTCAAACTATACATCATGTAATTGAGTAAGCACAAAATACCTCCAGCCTTCCCTAGGCGTAAGAAACAGCTGCACAAAAAGACAATCTATGGGAGGGCAAAAGGCTGCTCCTAGGGCCCAGGTTTGGTTCTTGGCATTTTTAAAATCAAAAAATACATCTTAAGTATTATGGATACATTCAAATAACTCCCCTTGTCACATCTGCCCTAAGAAGTATAACCTACAGTATTTATCTGCTTTGTGAGGATGTCTGCAATGGAAGTAATTGTAAAGCAAGCTGGAAACATGACCTCCATCAACATACAGTACAAGCAAATGCTTAACTTAATTTTTCCATCAATTTCCAAATGAATGAGGCTCATTGTATTGAAAAATAAAAACAGCTTGGCCTTTGACTTTGCTGGAGATTACTCTTTCCACATTAATGTCTTCAACAATGGAGTTTCAGGCTCTGCAAGAATTAGATGAAAAATGTTCAGATGATACCCGTTTGATCTTTACACTTTTCCACTCACGCTGGAGGCCAACGGTGCAGAGATGCATTTAAAGTAAGCACACATTCCAAGATCAGCACAGCATACCTCAAGGAGAACTGAAGGCATTGGTGGTAAAAACTTATTGACATGCATTGTCAAACAAAAAGAAGACTGTACACAAAGATCAGAACCTCTCTTGCAATGTGCACAGCCTGCATAATACATTGGTGGCCTCATCTCCTGTGCTAACAAGTTTTTCATGTTTAGTGTTCCTGAGAAGAACCATTTAATTAAGCACAGAGATTGAGAGAGGCTGCTTACTACGATTTGAATTTCATTCTGTTTTGCATCCGCTGTCAATGAACATAAATTGCAGAGCTATTAAAGATAGAACTCAGTCAAAGTTTCACTCTGCTTAAGTAAAGCAAAAAAGGAATTTAACTATACACATATTGGCATTGCAATCAGCCAGGATGTATGACTGCAGCGTCCAGTCATATGTGCTAGGCTTAATCAAACTAATTTAATCAACAGAAGGGAAGACACAGAAGAACAGGCTTAATGCAAGCTGAGGGTGAGCAGCGAGCCTGCAGAGCCCAATCCTGGTTTCCAGAGAGATGGATGCAACACCTCAGTCCCTAGGGAGGTTCTGTGCCCCACAGAGTGGGGAGGGGGCAGACAGGAAGCTAACTGATATCAGCTGGCAAGATGTGTTTGCTGGCCAGGTTGGGAAGCCCACGTCCCACACTCACCTGCAGGCATATGCCTTCCGTCAGAGCAAACAGGAGGGGATGCAAGAGTCAGGTGTTTGGCTCAGTGCTAGAACTTCTCACACTGGGAATTTCCACCCAGCCAGGTGACAGATTTAATTCCTTTGTGTTCATCAGCTTGTGCAAAGCATGTCATTACATTCAATTTTTATTCCACACAGAAATATGCACCACATTTACTCAACACAGGAGAAAAAAGCCCTCATGTTAAAGGACTGATAAATGGAATGGATGGATATCTGACAGTGCCAGCATCTGGAGGCATTACTATTTTAATATCTACTTTCATATGAAGTGTTTTATTTAAAACATGCAATCCTTTCTCACCTCCATAAAAAAAAAGGCAACATAATGTAGCAAAGCACTTTTACAGCCTCACTGTTAATCATGTATTTCAGAATAGTAAATGACATTCAGGAATGAGCCTGGCCCCAGTGGTGGTCAACAGCAGATGGGAGGGTAACAGATTCTACCCACAATGTCACATCAGAAAATGGGAAAGTGAAAACGTGTAAAAAGCTAAAATGACGGCAATGAGGGAAGGCTCTTGGTGCTATGTGGTGAAAGGAACACAATGGGCCACAAATCCCTTGAAGTTTCAGTTCCAAATTTAAACTCAAAGTTTCTCCAAGAATTTAGAGAGCCTAACTTAAACCTTTGCTCTCATGGGAAGTGAACCAAATTCAAACACAAGGAAAGAACTTTATGTCAGCTTTCCCAAATGAACACATCTTCCTTGGCCTTAGGAATTAGGCAGGCAACACTTCAGGTGTAATCAATTTATGCAGTTCTGGCTTTTACTCATTATTAGACTGTTTTTCTCCTTCATTGCCCACAAGATCTTTGTTTTAATGCCTTAACCCCCTACAGAAAGCACCAAACTGAGGACAATGTCTATGGGCCACATCTTTCTAGCCTTTCCAGGACATATTAGGCAGCTGCCCAGCAAGTTGTGACCACAGAGAACAAATATAAAAGATACTCCATACGAAGCTTTTCCATCAAAATTATTTCTTTAAGGGCATAAGCAGAGCTAGGAATTGCCTCAGATTTCATAAAAAAAAACAGAAGGGTTTTCCAATATTTTTAAGGAACAACGACAAAAAAAATTAAGGGAGAGCTTTCATTTCCTTTTTTAACAAAGCATTGCTTTATTTGCTTGCCCAGCTCCAAGCAAAACAATCCTATTCTATATATTCTCAAGTTAAACATAAGGATGCATACTTTCGCCCATTTTTGCTACTCAGACTTTCCTCCACTATCTTCACTCTCCTCAATAAAATTTTTTCTCATGGTCAGTACAAACCTACCCAGCACCAAGGCAGGATTAGCATGGTTTTCACAAGAAACATGTTTCTACTGGGAAATGTATTATTTGAAACTCAAACAGCACTAGGACAAAAAGAAAAACTCGCTTCAACTCAATTTAATCAATTTAGGCCCCTCGAAGACAAAAGCTTAAAAATCCTTTTAACAATCCCTCTGCCTTTCTGGTCTGTAGCTGTTCTAGACTCTATAAAGATGCTGAAGTGAGCCTTCCTGAACTTGTTGCCTGTGAACTGCCTGCTTTGTTTTAATCATGGTTAGCTGGTTTGTCTCCCAGTGCTGTCCTCACTGCTTGCACCAAAAGGTTTTCAGGTCTGTTACAACATTATAGGTCAATAACTAATGCCAGAGTGGCCAGCAAGAAACCTGAGAGGCCTGGCAATATGAAGGTGATTGGTTTCTGATTTTCACTACACTGCTCCACTGGCAGGGACTCAACAATAAATACATGATAGCAACAAGGGGATTGGACATGAGTTACAACTTTTTTTCCAAAAATATTATTCCTTCTTTACTTAATGTAACCTCTTATTCCATTAACACATCACCTTTCTTAATAAGAATTACTGCATATTGTCTCAAGAAACTTGTTTTCAAGTTATACTTTAATTTAGGGGTGTAAAGTGATAAAAACTAATTCATCATCCAGGCTCTTTTCTCTCTTCTGGGAATTTAAAATATTTAAAACATATTTTTGTCCCCAAGTTGGAGAAAACCTGCAAATTCCTCTCTTTTTAGTCAAAGCATCTCCCAAACAACTTCAGAGTACATTCTTTTTTCTGCACTGAGAGAAATTGGTCTTCTCATGTTAGACAGTTTTGAAATAATGTAGTTCACAAAAAAAAAAGAAAAAAAGCAGAAAGGACTGCAACAATGTTTCCCAACATTTTGCCAACCATTTTATTTGTCACTGCAAAGTTCTTCACTTAGAAATGTAAAGCAGAAAGTACAGAGCCCTGAATCAAATGAAACAACTTCTAAATAGTCTTTTTCTAATATTTAATTAGACTGGATTTAAAATATCATTTTACCAAATGCAATTCATTTCTTAATTAGGCAAACTGAACACTCCTAGTTTAGAAGCACCCAGTTAATGTCAGCGCTATTTGCTTTTATTTAGTGTCTTTTATCAGTACTTTTGCTTTGGCTGGGTAAACTCCAAAGGTTTCATATCGGTGTTTTTTCCTCATTTTTTCACTCCCACTAAAGTAAAAGAAGACAGGTAATAATATAATGTGTGGTAGAAGGAGAAATGCTGACAGACATTGTGTTACTTTGCTTCAATTAGGCTCTAATTACTACTTCTCTTCAATTAGAAAAATCACATGAACCAATTATGTCAGATAATATGTGCTTATCCTATTCAAGCTGCACAATGGGTAAGGTCTATTCACATTGATTATCTTCAATTTATGCTTTTAGCCTTTTTTTCTCTTCTGTCTGCATGGCCCATTACAGTTTTAAAGTGGAAGCTCTTAAGCAGTTCTCAGTATTATGATATCATTCATTACAATTGTTATGTTTTGATGGAAGAAAAATTTTGATGCCTTGAATGCAGAGAGGAAAATCTCTTTGGATGGAACATATTCCAATTTTGCTAGTTTGGATAACAATATTCCCATGGTCTTTTAAATAAATGTAATACAATGTGGTCTATTGTTGATGGACACAGCTGAGGGAAACAGTTGGCTCTCTGGGAACAAAGATTTCAGAACCAAACAGGTTACTGAATGCAAGAATTTCTCATACACTGTCAGGACAGAGGTGTCAGGCCTCATTTGTGAATGATCTGCAAAGTGGAAGGCAATCAGCAAAAGCAAAGTGACAACCTTAAAAACTTGTAAACTGAAAAGCCACAAAAATATTTTTCTAAATAAATGGAGGCAAAACATTATGTGAATCCTCACCAGCTATAGAACAGTTCAACAGATCTGGATGAGCAGAAAATGCTAGGAAACAACTGAATACCAGAGGTAACTTGCACTATTTCACCTCTCCTTTTATAAGGATTTAAAGGGATTCTGCTTATACAGGGTTTTATCTATCCTTGTGCTCAGCTGGGAAATGAACTCCTTTTAATTCTCCAAAGATTAAATACAGAACACCAGCTTTGCTGTCCAGCATTCTCCAGAGATGCACAAACATCAGGTAAGCTTCAGCTGATTCCACATGACACCGACCTCAATCAATGGGATTCTTTCCTGCTTAGAACACACAAACTCCACTCACACTGCTTTGCTTGAACATAATTAATATGCAAAGGGGAGGTTCTGATCATTGAATCATTTAGGGTGGAAAATGCCTCTGAGATTATCAAGTCTAATCAATCCCACCCATTACAATTCTATCAAAGAATTATAATTGGACATAAACTAAAACTATTATATGGCACAATTGCACCTATTCGTGCTTTTCCTGACTACTTTAGTGAAACCACAGAGACTGATCTGCACATACGACAAATATGAACATATAAGTCACAAAACTGCACGCTTTTTCTACACACATTCCATAAAAAGAAAGCTGCTCAGGAAAAGTAAAATCCTACTGCAGTGAAATAAAAATGAGGCAGAAACTGAAGAGTTAAACAAAGGCAAGTTATTTTGTGTAATGTCATGAACATGAAATGTGTATTTGTCAAAATGTAATTACAAAGAACTCTCCATATTACATGATATAATGAGTGCCATAATGGAAGTTCAAACATCACAGGGAAATAGTTACCTGTGACAGGCAGAATCATTTTTCATTGAATTGTAACTAAAAGATGTAAAAATGGAAATGTTTGTGAGACTGCACTATTTTAAGAATTTACCACAGAATTATATACATTTTAGGTAAGACAAGCCTGTATAAACAATAAAAAAAATTGGCTAGCATTTTCTCAGTAATCAAAATGCGCTGGAAAGCTCAGCTTTGAAATTTCCCCTCCCTCCATCCTACATGGTTTTGAAGTCCAGATCGAGGTCCTAACTAAAGTCAAGGTCTCACAATAACCTGCTCTCTCCAACAGCAGAAGGGAAAGCAGCCAAGTAAGATAGTTCTCTCAGAAAATTTTTACAGTGGAAGAAATTAAAAAAAGCTTAATATTGGATGCCAAGAGACTTCCAGTCCATCTGCCAGATCAAAGATTGGAGCAGGTTTAAATGAGGACCAAAACTTTTGGAAGCTGATGTGAGCAGTATTTCTCATCAGAATCTTCCTTTCACCACTCAAAATTCAGTAACAGTCACAGAGTTTTACCAAAGTTCAAGAACACTTGTCTAACATTTTGGAGCTATAAAAGTGACAAAGAAACAGAAGTTAAATCTTTTAAGATGCTTTTTGCACTAAAAAAAAATGAACAGATTTGTTTCAAAGATGAGACTCATTTCTCAATGGCTCACACCTCTTCTTTTGATAGACATCAAATGTGCCAACTTGACTGGAGTGACTACAGACCTTTAGAACCATTTGCACAGACTAAGACTGAATCAATTTCATTGCCCCATCTCCTTTTAATGACAAGAGTCAGTTGACGTGAATTATCCTTAAAAGTGTCAGCTGGACAAGCCAATTGGTTTTGTCTGGGTTTGGATACTGGCCGGGAGAAACACAAGGTCATTATTTGTTTTGAATATGAAGGCTGCTAGGCTGCATGAAACTGGTAAAGAAGTTATTTCTCTCACCCGATACAAAGCAAACCACCTAAAAGTAACAACTTTCACTTGCTGTCATTATTCTGGCTTCTATCCAGAAGTAGAAATATCAGAGTACCAACAGTTCTGTGAGTAGATTACTTTATTGCTAAGGAGAAAAAATCCTCTCTAATCCAAAGGGCTGCATTAGTGGGGGGGGGG
>VXBU01003887.1:337036-473945 GCA_013400315.1 Bombycilla garrulus
GGGGGGGGGGGGGGTCACACAAAAGGTGCTTCTATCAAGTTTGCACATGCTCACGCCTTAAAAGAACCAAAATTTCTGTTTATGTCTCTTCAGCAGAATTATGTGCTCTCCAACTGGTAAGAAGGAGGAAGAATAAAATTAGAGCTTGCCAATACTTGCAATTATTTTGTGGCAGGTATGTTACAGCAATAAAATTGAGGCCAGAGACATGAGGCAGCAATTCAGCAAAGAAAAAGTCACCATGCACACACAAAAAAAAAGGAAAGTAAATGCAGGGTTTAAAATGCATGTATGCAAATTCATGGTCTCTTAGGTATTCGTAACAGTATAAAGTGAAATGCAGTTTATGAGCATGAAGCCTTCTTCATGGTTGGCTTAAACTACTGTAAATTGCACTGCATTTTCCCCTTATAAATACTACTTAAAAACAATTATGACCCATAAGTAGATGCTTTTACTTGGAATATTACTCATTATGGAAAGCATTATACCTTTATCATTCACCTCAAAGTTTCAGGAATAGATTGCAAGAAAGGCAGAACTGAAATGTTTTTCTCATGAAGAGAATTCAAGTTTGTCAAGTCCCTTCGCAGATATTAAATGTATGGCATCAGAAAAACTTTTACATACAAATGGAAACAAACACACAGAAGCCAAAAGGGATCCAAGCAGCATAGCAGGGAAGAAGATCCAAAAGAAGTAGAAGACAAGATCCATACGTTTGTAGCCTATAGTACTTCCTAGTTTTAGGTATGAAAAAGTTTTGAAATACTTGGGCTTTAAATTTTCAACTTAAATAAAAACTTAGTTATGCTAAGAAGTCAGCTTTGAAATGAACTACTTGAAACTAGCTTTAGCACCAAAAGGAAAATAGGTTGATGCAATTCACTGGAGAAAAGTAGGATTTTTCTCTGTAGACAAATTTTGCCGTGATCAATCACTCTAATAAAGTATCAGATCTGGTATGGACGACTCATGTTTAACAATTATAACTATGGAACCATATCAGTGATGAATACTCTGTGTTGTGAATACAATAGCATTGTATTTTTAGACCACTGTATAATTTCTGGGCACACTTTGATGATTTTACTGGCTACTCACCTATTTTATAAATCAGCAGGAGACTTGACAAGATTAGGAAAAAAAGGTTTCCTTCTCCCTAGATTTATATATGCTCCGTTATATTCATTGTTGTGCTGTTCTGAACAACTTACTCATTGATTTATGGTATGTGCTCTGTAAAACCTTTTTAATGTTTTTATGTGCCCTGCATGTATCTCTCACTTTAAAAAAATAGTAAAAATTCAAGAACATTTTCAGAAATTAAACTCAGCGCCAAAAAAGTAATATAAATTGCCTGGTTTTGGATAAATTTATACCCTCTATTTATTACTTATTCTTCATCCTTGGTAAGTAGAGGAAACATCAACCATTTATATGATGTGCCAAAAGAAAAACAAGCAAAAAAAAAAGGTGAAAAATAACAAGAAGAGGTTCATGCCTTCAGCAGGACAAGAACAAGCCATTCTTCAGGCTTCCCCTCAGTTTTTCTCACTGAAAACATCTCAGGTTGTCCATAACCTCAACTCTCACAAGGAGAAATTACAAAAAATGATGTATGCCCATCATTTCAAACAGACTTAGGGTATTAAGCCAAATTGAATAGATATCCATACTTTCTAAAACTTTTGGATCTCTGGCCTTCCTCGCTGAAAAGGCCAAGGGCTTCCCCCTCTTCTAGCCTCCATCTTGGAAAAGGGGACACTGGAAATGAGCCAGTATGATCCTCCCTCTCTCGCAGGATTAGGTCAGATTTTTCCCTCTGTCTCACTGCACTGCCCTTTGTCTCTCAGTTCTTTTTCCTTTCTTACCCTTGAAAAGCAACTGAAAGTTAAGTATTGGGAAGAAGAAATGCACTGTTAGTAAATTGAAAAGGAAATAACACTCGTGTTCTTTCATGATTGTACTCACTCTAATGGCCTAAAGCAGGTGTCACTGCCATACACCACTCAACCCCACTTCCATTCAAAGTACTATGACTGCTTTTGAGAAAAAAATACACTTAATTCATTAAATAACTTTCTCTATTTCTGGGCATTTAGCCTAACCAGTCCTTAGTGCTATTGCAATGCACGTAATAATAATTCCCTCTCCATTGACTAAGAAAATAATGGTTCCAATTTCACAGGTAAAAAAAAAAACATTTCCCAGATTCTTCAGAAAGTCTCCTTGAGCCTCTCAAGTGCCACGGCCACAAGATCCCTTTATTTCTTTTTAAGACACCAGGTGACTTCCCCAATTCCACTAGAAACATGGCATGCTAAAGAATGGAGCCACAGGAAAAAAACAGGCAGATTTCCAGAAGAGTCTGTTCCTAGGTGCTCTATGACTGGACCAGCAATTGTAGCAAGTGCTTCTAAGATTGCACATCTGATACTTGGAGCAGAAGGTCAGAATCTCCCTTGTAGTGCTCCATGGCTGGGAATTTGAAAGGTGGGGGAGTAGGAGCACTGGAGGACACTCCATAGACACTCCATAACCCACAAGTTTGACCTTCACTGTGGTAGCAGAGGCAGGTTTGGAGAAATAGAAACCTTCTTCCTTGTAAAAAAATATTCCAAGTCAATGGAGATTCAGAGTACCTTCGATAGCAGAGCAGGGGAGGCAGCATGAGGTAAGCAGGGGAGCCACAAATGCTGAGGCAGCTCTTAGTATGGAAGAGGGTTACAATACACTTAAATAACACCTTTCAAAGGCACTTAGTACATAGAAATTCAAAGTCAAGTTGAAAAAAATGGAATGCATCACATTCAGCACATAATGAAGCACGTTTTGGGTTCACCTCATCAGTGCAAATAAAGAGCCGAGCAATACTGCTAGTGTAACATATCTCTGAGACAGAACAGAACATGCTGGGAACATCTTGTCTCAGATGTACAGACAAGGTAATGTCGTACATCCCAACCACATCTTTGGCCACATCCCCAGCACACTGCACAGGCTCTGTAGTTCTCTACTCTGCATTCACCATCCCTCAACTATTTCAGTCTGCAGCAACACTGTCTCATTGAAGCGGCTCAGCCAGGGTCATGATGGCAGAAAGCAACTGCGTCCTACCAACCTGCTCCCAGCCACCTGTGCCTGCTGCATTGTGTCCCAAAGTAGTGCTATTCCCAGCAGAATCACCAAACACAGCAAGCAGAGCATGCTCCAAGGCAACCCTGGCCTGCATGCCTACCTCCCTCATGAGCCAGAGCTGAGGAATACAAAACCGTAGAGAGTGAGTATTTTGAAAAAATGCCTAATGGAAGTTGCCCAGGGAGGTGGATCTGACTTCATAACAAAGAGACATGTACCAATTTGAGTTCAAGTCCAATTCCCAGAATAGCATTATCTGTGTAGTGTTAATTCTTTACTATTCAAAAGATTGCTAACTGTTCATATCTTCACAAATGCGTTCATGCTTCATTCATTCCAAGTCAATAATAATGGATTCTTACTATTGATTATACATGAGCCTTTTTGTCCCATCATAATGAAATTTTAATGTTGATGGTCCCCAAACTATTATTTCAACCTAATAACAGTGAGGCTTGACAATTACCTCGCTCTGCGAATTGCAGATAGAACTAATAAGGTCATTCTTAATAACTTTTTGTTTACCTGACATTTGGTAATTTTATAGTTATTAAGTATTATTTTAAAGTCAGAGGAGTGTTTTGCAAAGAAATGTTGTGTCCCCATGGAATAAAATACAATTCTGCCAGGAGAAAGCCTTTCCCTTGCCTGCTCCCTGACCTACAGTGCGGCACTTGCTGCCATTTACTCGTTGACCAAGGCAGAGAAGCAGTTCCATGGCTGCAGTTCAAAAACATGATAGTAAAACAGAAAAGAAAAGCAAGAAGCAAAAAGCTTAACATTTTACAAACATCAGTAAGGGAGAAATTAATCTAAGACATGGTGAGGATAGGCCATCTAGTGACAAAGTATTAGCCTGATTTAGTGAGCTGGAGGGCATTTCGATCACAGCACTGGTGTGGGACTGCCCTCAGGAGATTTCTCCCCTTTCCTGGGATAACCGAGCACCCCCCATCACCAGCATACCACAGGCAGGGAGCAGAGATTTTTGTTCCCAAAGAGATCTCTTCCCCTGCTGGCACTACTCAGCACCCAGCCTTGTCCCATCACTCCATCTCTGCCCTGCTAGCCTGCAGCCCCACTGCCCTCAGACCCCGCTTCTACAGCCACACAAGGGCCTCAAAACCAAATCCTTGCTCAAAGCACACCTTTGCCTCCAAAACCAGGCTCTTTCCAACACTTTCAACCTTTGGAATGGCTGCAGAAATGCTGTCTGCCACATGCTGTGCCCAAGGTGCCCTCCCCAAGGCACCAACAGTGCCTCGTGTGTGTGTCTACACAGAACCTTCCAGAGCAGGTTGATACCCCTCAGGCAGCCCAGGGAGCAGCTGCCAGGCCCCAAAAAGAGGGTTTTCCACCCAAAAGAAAAAATATTGGTCTTGGGGGTACATTTGGTGAGGGAAACTGGGAGAAACTAGTAGGAAAGAGACTACTAGAAGGTTTCAAAGCAAGTCCATGCTGGGCAAATGACCACCAGCCTGTGGGGGAGAGAGTGAAGAGAGAAATGGCAGCTGCAGAAGGGTTCCCAGTCCAGCCAGGCACAGAAAGAGCAAACCAGCAAATGGGATTTGAAGGGTTTGTTACTGGAGTAAATCCATGTGTAAGCACTCTCAATTTTAATGGGTTAACTATGTGTGTAAGCACAGTAACTTGAGCTGAGGTACTCTCCCAGGACTGGGTTTCCACACACCACACCCCTCTGCTCAGACACATCCACAACTTGAAATTTTGCTGCCAAAAAACCCCAACACTCATGGGTACAGACCCACCTGTGAAGCAAGGACAAAGTATTTCAGTTCAGGAAGGATCATATTATATGGAACAGTCTTTTCTACTTGTTCTGGTCCCTCTGCTGATGGCAGGTTGACTAAATCAAGGAATGTGGCTATAAAATCATTTGGGGAATGGTGAAGGATTCTGGTGAGAAAGCTGGCGGATACAATTCCCCAATTCTCTGCATTTTCCAAGGAAATGGCCACACCTGCTTGAAGGAAGCAGCTGTGCCTGCCCTCTTCACCATGGCAGTGGCACAGTTGCTTGGCCTTACACTGGTGCTCAAAATCAACAACGCAGAAGGAGCATTAACACCTTTAATAAATACAATTTCCGCAGCAAGAAAAAGAAAAAAAAGAATAAGCAATGGTAATTACCAAAAAAGATTATTAAGGCTAAGACCACTTTTTGTTGTCCAGTCTCTTGCATGCCACTTCTTGATTAACCAGCTTTTTTACTATTGTGAAGATCCAGTATACAGCAAGGATACAAATTCTAGCAATAGCTATTAGCAGTCACTATAATCTGCTTTCAAATACTACATTCCCCAGACATACTGAAATAGTCAGGGTTTGGTTCAAAGTAACATTCAGTCCAAAGCAGGCAGGTTTACATGGTTAAAGAATGAATTTCAGAAGGAAAAAAGCAAGTATTGAGCCTGTCCTTGGGCTTACTGGGCAGTTGCATCCACTTCCACTGCTTCAGTATATGGCACTGGTTATTAACATGACAAGACAGGATTTACTTTTCCCCAGACTATTTTTTCATTGCTTTATTTTCCAATGCCTCTTTCACACTTTTTTTTTTCGTTGAAGTGTTTGAAACCCAGGCAGTAACCACTGTGAGGAAGTTCCACCCACCATTATATTCTGAAATTCCTACCAAAGAATTTTTAGGTTCCTTGGCTAAAAATTCTCAGGAAATACTTAGAACAGAGAAAAAACATCCATCCATATTAATAGGCCTAGTGTAAATCTACTTTTTCTGTTAATTACAATATTCCTGACTTCAAAAACACTTCTTTTCCACTCCCTGAAGAACAAAACAAACATGTTTATCTTTCTACACCAGAAACTTAAGGGCTTTTCCGGAAGAGCAATCCTGATTCTATGATCAGCCTTGATTTTGCAGAAAGCCTCAGTTCTGCTACAGCAGCTGCAAAGTTGCAGCTGTTCAAGTACTGGCACTTACCTTGCTGGAAAGATAGCACAGAACATTTGCACCCAATTTTCCAAGCACGCCAAGGAAAGAAAGTCACACAGGTACCTTCCCGGGACAGAAATCCACACACATCTTGCAAGGATTGAAGAGGAAACAGTTTAAATTTCAAGCCTCTCCTTTATTTTCTAATTTAGAGAAAGCTGTCCAAAGCTCTTACTTTCAGGCATTGTAGAGCCTTTTTGCTGTTGCTGTCTACAAACTTTCCCCAGGTCTAGCATTTCTAAGACTGCTGACAAGAATTTAAGTGCATTGTGGTAGGACACCATACTGTTTAAAATCATCCAGACTTGTCTCAAAAAATGAGGTGAGGGTTCTTGAAGACAAGTAAGATAGCCTGAGTTTCTGATGCTGACAGTGCAGATCAGTACAAGGAAGGAGAAAAGTTTCCTACATATGGAAATGAATGTTACATTTCCGATTTCCCCACCTCTCAAAGTCATTTCTTCTCACACTCATGAATAACACAGGTTTTGCCACTGCTGCTCATGCTGTGCTCAGGGCAAGAAGGTAAAGGAAGCAGAAGTCTCCCAAAAATGAACTCAAGAGCTCCTGGTTTCCAAATAAAAGAATGCAAACTTTATTGCTAAAAAAAAATATAATTAAAAACAAACAACAAAAACCCAAAGAAAAACAAAATGAAAAACAAAGAAACCCAAAGAAATGAACACAAACAAATGCAAAAAAACACGCAGAAAAAAAAAGCAAACAGAAAAAAAGAAAGCCCTCACATCACGCAGCAGAAACATTAAGTTTGTTAGGAAGCAGGAAATACTTTGTTTGTCATGGAAAAAAGGTTTCTTTCGCATTTCTCAAAAATATAAGCTAAACTTAAAAAAACAAAATTAGCTTGCTGAATGTTACTCTCACTACAGTCTGTAAAAGCTGCAGCACACACAAACTGTAGATAGGCCTTTATAGATGTGCAACATCACAGACAAAAGAATTACAAAAATCCTTGTATTGGTGTCCAGACTTCTGAACCCTTTTTTCCTAAATGTTTTTGGAACACCTGTGCTGAAAGATTTTTTTCTTGTGTTTTTTAAGAGCTGTTTGCAATAAATTTCAGAGCTTCCAGGAGCATCATTTCAGGCCAAAAGTACAGACACTGAGACTCCATCTATGATACGGGAGAGATCATTGTACAAATGAAAGTGAGATCAGAGCTGGTTGATTATTACCATTGACAGAACAAATGGGAAGGAAGAGAAAACACCACCACTCAACCAATACCAGTGCCATGCCAGAGCAAAAATCACTTCCAACAGCAACCACTAAAAATGTAGTGAACAACATATGCATGCACAGCACACTGCTTATAGAAACAGAATCCACCACATCAAATCTGCTCCAACTGTAATGACAGTAAAGTGCCTCAGAAACTGCCTAATCAATAGTTCTGCTCTCCTACAAGCACACTCTCTGCTAAAGCAGACTTCTTAGAAATAAATAGATGTTTAATGCATTGCATTAAGGGTAAATACAACCACCTTAATAAACACATTTATTCCCTCTTTAATGACAAAATGTAACAAGAAGCATCGCACTCATCAAACTCAGGAGAACAAGTTTCCTCCACAGCATTTGCATGAGGGGAAGTCTGCTGCTGCTCTTATTAGAGAGTCCCTAATTAAAGGCTCACACATTCCTACACCAAATTAACAAGGTACATTTTGCTTCTCCTAGAAGCAGTCCAGAGTTTCAGCTATGTGAAAAATTCTCACTTTACCTATTGCACAGGTTTTGCAAAAATTAGAAAATTGGTTTAGGCTTGGGCAGAAGCCAAATCTGGCAGAGAGATGTGCACCACCCGCTGCCTGCCCTGTGTCCACTCACACTGCATCCTCTCCTCACTTCGCAGCCTCTGCTCTAACAGCCTCCAAACTGAGAAAATGTCATTAGAATACCCACAGCGCCTTTAAAGATGTAAAATTGATGCCACCGCCTGCATTTTAGGGAAATATACATGCTCACAAGGAAAAAAAAAAACAAAAAAAAAAAAACCACACAACACATTTGGGATTAACACTGAGAAATTCTGATAGTAGTGGTGCTAAGAGAAACCAGAGCTCAAATTACAGCTGGCCTTCTACAGCATAGTTCTTGAGGATCCCAGGTTTTGACCTCACAGCCAGATTGTCCATTAATTTACTTTACAGTGGCCCATAACACTATATTTTAGTCATTTATATAGCACTTTGAGCAAAGTATCGGGAAAGGATAATAGAAGGACAGAGCAATAAAACGAAGTATAACAATTAGCAATGTCAAAAACGGTGAGCCAATGACTGGTGGCCCTGAGGGACGACAAAATATTAAGCTGACATGAAAAGCCATCAAATCTATGGATGAAATACTGTTAAGAAGTTGGGATATGAGTCATTAAAACAAAAAGCTAAGGCACAAAGAGCAACCGATTAATGAAAGGAGAAAGATCTAAATGATTGGGTTAAAAAGTTTGGTAAGCCATTTTCAAGTAGCAGTTAAAGGAATTTGAAAAAAGATGAAAGAATGAAAGAATAACAGTGTCCCAGAGCAAAGAAAAAGAAAATCTGTTACTCTTTAGACAGGTATTTAGATAGAAAACAAAAAATTGTCATTAAGATACAAAGATTTTTTTTTTTTAAAAAGAGTGTCTTAGGGCTCAGACAACACATTGGATGTTCAGCTCCAAGGCCTGCCACAGACCTGTATGACCGTGGCCACATCACACTGTCATCTTACAGAAGAGAGATGCTAATGCTGTGACTCCAGTTGACATTTAGATCATAAGACAGCTCTGGATGTGCATGCACATACTACCACAGCAGCAGCTGTTGCACCGGCCTCATTTTAGGTGGGACAGTTTTGGAGCAAATGCCTAGAAACTCTCTGAAAAGTGAGAAAGATTGGAAGCATGTGAAGGAAGAGGAAACACTAAATAAATAGATTAGTTTCAATGTGGTTGAGGAAATGTGTGTGTGAATTACAATGGAAATAACACTGACTTAAAATTTAAAATGATCAGGCACTGACCTTCCAAAAGCAAGCAATGGACCCATGTGAGCTAATAAGAGAGTTGTTTTATGGCATTCCTTCCAAGTGAAATTCTACCAGACTTTTGTTTCCTTGGAAGCTACTTTTAGATGAGGCCAAGTTTGAAACCTGACTGTGGTGTTTTATTTATGGACGCATATCCTTAACAAGAGCTGACAGGTTACAAAGATGCACATCCTCATCCCCTGACTCCTATCTGAACATCAGCTCCACCAGCCTCCAAAGTTTAAAGAATCCTCCTTCCCCTCTCACAGGTATATCACTCAGTTTAGCAACAAGCAGGCTTGCCATTTTAATACATTTTATGAACTTTAGCAAGCATATTCTTTAAATCTGGACAAATCCACATCCACTCAGCACACTGTTACCATAGCCCTGCTTGCTGTTAAAGCCTTGCCAGGTATTAAGGAAGGTACTAAGAAAAAGAAATCACTAAGATGGCTCAGGAAGAATAGGTATCAAGCTGCCTGTATTACTCCCAAACTGGCTGACAGTGTTATTTGCCAGCACAAATTATCTCTAAGTAGTTCTGCACATCTGCAAATTTTAGTACCCACTTCTCCCCCCCACCCCTTCATCCTTATTCCCATTAGGAATAGCCCAGATTCTTTAATTGACAAGAGACTGCCCACAGTTTGACATTTTTATGTTAAACTAACAGTCACATTACTTTTTCATTTTTAAAAGGTACTATTCTTGATCAGCGCCAACACACACATTATTGAGTGCCTTTCAAGGATGGCATTTAAACATTGCTAATGGAATTTCTTTGTAATCAGTCCCAGAGAGTTTAACTCTATCACAAAGCAAAGCCTTCCTAGCATCTGCCATCAACTCAAATAACAGAAGATTCATAGCTAACTCTCACTTCAGTTTTTTGTAAACATGATAAAACAAGAAAGTGACTTTTCAAAAGAAAGCTTGTGAGTGGTGCTCTGGTAAATCTCATCTGGATATAAGCAGTGTTTGAGGAACCTCTGAAGCCTTTCCTGAACATGGTAATTAAATAACAATTATGCAAGGAACTCAAACCCATTTGGAATTCTCGTCTGTTGTCAGACTCTTTCCTTTGTTGATAGCAATAACTCTATTATTAACCTTGCAACAAATTCACACTGCAGCACTAACAAAAGTGGGTTTCAGGCTTCTATTCTTTTCCTCTCACTTTTCAAAATTAATCTTATTACCCACTCTTGAAGACAGCATTTTATTGAAATAAATTCTGGACAAAGACAGGTTGGTGGGTTTATTGTAGAAAAGAGCCAACCCTCTTCTCCTTGGAAGAACATAAAACAGAAGAGATGAATAGTTTTTTAACACTTCAAGAATCTGTTGGCCTAGTTTGCAAAAAGTAGGAAACCACTGTCTTGATTCAGGGTAACATTACTCCAGGGGTCACAGAGCAGCATAACAAGGTTGGCTGTACCCTCCTCAAGGAAGGAATTCAATATTTCCCTGCTTAATTCCCTCATACATTTCTTAGCCTAGCAACTTGAATGAACACATGATGAATTGGACCCTCTCTCCATGCAGAGTGTGCAACAGAGAGTAGATTTGGTGCCAGTGTAATACACAGGTTTTAAATCCAGGGAAAATTTATCCATTAATTTTTTTCTTCCCCCCCTAGTAATTTTTGTATGAAAATCACACTGCCTTACAAAGAAGTTCCCATGCTGTGATAATGAGACCTATCTTCTCACAGCTGAAGTCTGAACTTGCCCTCCACAGAGCACATCCTGACAAGCCAGATGAGCTGTCTCTGTCCATGGCCCACATCAACTACACTAGGGAAAGGAGAAGAAATTCCTTTCTAGCTCTTTAGAAATCTTCTTATCATGCTTTACAAGCTGTGCTGGCCTGACAACATCCAGCCCTTGGTAAAAGGTATCTCGTCCAACCAAGAGTGGAGTTTGGTTTTGTTTTTTTCTTTTTTCACCTATACTGCTGTCTAATCCTCTTTTTCTTATTTAACATTATGGACACAGTAGTATGATGTTGCAGGGGGGGAGGTCTACAGGCCAAAACATCCTTTAAGAGTTCATTATCCTTTGCTTTCATCAAAAATTATAATCAAAGAATGGTTTAGATCAAAAGGGACCTTAGAAAATCATCTGGTCCAAACCCCCCCACTTCCTAAATTTGATGTTCATTCAATAATCACTATACATGTATTCAATACTCACTATAAACGTAAATAAGTACTCCTAATTTTCTCTGTCTCATGTTCCCTTAAGAAAATTAGTTTTTTTTTTACTTTCATGTGATTAAAATACATATCCACTATGCTTTTTTATGCCTCTAAGTACTTTCACTTTTTGAGTTATCTGACAGAGTGGGAACTGGTCACTAGGAATAATCCTTTCCTAAGCACACACACAACAGCGTTGATGAGCCAGACTGCCTCTGTGATGCTTTTACAGCTACTGCTTTTCTCCTCATCACTGCAGCTACATCTCACTGCTCTCAATATTGTTGCTTTTTGTTCTACAGGATCTTGCAGGTTTTGCTTTTCAAAGATAACATGAGCACTACCTATCATCTCCTTGTGGGTGACAGCAGCACTTACAAGTCACAATCCCAGACAGGTCAGACTCCATGGGCAGGGGAGGCAGGGAAGCATAAGATGCAGAACACTTGATGGCACAAAGGCTCTTTTACCTC
The DNA here is from genome assembly GCA_013400315.1 of Bombycilla garrulus. Lineage (NCBI taxonomy): Eukaryota > Metazoa > Chordata > Aves > Passeriformes > Bombycillidae > Bombycilla > Bombycilla garrulus. Next base: position 348,866 of record VXBU01003887.1, read on the forward strand.
TGCATCACGTGCACTTCAAAGTCACTGCAGTCCTATTCTTGTGTATCAGTGACTCAGTCCACTGACCATGTCTTCAAGATTTCACAAGAACCAATTTAAGCCAGTCTCTTCCTTTAGCCAGTGGCTTTTGATGTTCCAACAGCCCAGATGCAAAAATTTTCAGGAGTATCAATAAACCAAACCGTTAGTCATCCCAAACATATTCTCCAGATGTACATAGTTCTTCTCCCTGCAATTGCCTCATGTTGGACATCTCAAGCATCCACAGTCCATAGGATTTAAAGCACATCCTGTCCTGAGCAAAGTTTCCTCTACAATAACACTTCCTGTTTTATTTCATTTATATTGTATGCCCCTTCATTTTATTGTGTGTTCCTCTGCAGAAGTGGGTTTACAGTAAAGTAAAAGTTATGAAAAACTAAAAGAAAAATGGAAGAACATTTAAGTAATTGAATAGCAAACAGCATCAGTCTGGATACATCCGTTTGTCTAAAAAAACTTGTAGCAGAAAAGCAGACAACATGCAACCAATTCAGTGAGAAAGAGGCAGAGGAATTCAGACACCTATCAAGGTAATAATGGATGAAAATTGCACAGTAAGTTAAAAAAATTAAACTGTTTTCGACCATAAATGACCATGTTCAAATTCCTAAATTTTTCCTAGTTTATATAGACCCTAGCTTTGAATAATCAGAAGCTCTGACTCTTATAAATGTCCCTAGTCAACTTATCCATCACATTATTCCTCATATAGAAATAAATTTATATTATGGATTTTCAAACATCCAAATATTTTTGGTTAGCTTAAAACACCACCATATTCAGGTCTACACGTCACCCAAGGGAGGAAAAGGAATTAACAACCAAACAAAATCACATCACAGATGTACACAAACACAGCCGTTGTTAAATACAGACATGGCATTTCTTTTGCCACATGGCATCACCTCATTTGAAGGTGAAGGGCAAAAATACTTCCCCAATAGCCAGAAGACAGAGCCCAACTGAAAACCCACAGAATTTCTGAGACTACAGAAGTATTAAGGACCTATAGCGAAGCTGATCCTTGGCTAGCACTGTCACCTTAGTTCCAGAAATACTGCCAATATTGTGTAATTCCCACAGGAAAACTAATGGAGAGCTATTCAAAATGAGAATCCTTCCTGCAGGTGGGAAGGTATTTCTCCAATCTGAGGGTTAATTGCATCTCAGCTGTGACCTGGAGCACCCTTATTATTTAAGAGGATGGCCTCCCAGGAGCACAGAAATCATGCTAAGTTACAGTGCATTTATACTGGGGGAAATGACTGCTACCTGCTAGCATTGAAACTATTGTACTCTTATTTGTGACAAAAAGACCACTTGGAAACAAGTTTCTCTCTTTCCCAAGCACAAAAAGCTTGCTCGCTGACTCACTCCAGCTCTTTGCCTTCCCGCACAATTTGCTCTGAGTTACGTGGCATTTCAACCATTTAAAATCGGGAGTTTTACTGCGTTTAACAATATCTTAAAAGAATATCCCCTAGAGCCAGGGGCCATATCCTGCTCTCAGTTACACCCAGGGATCACAGTGGTTGCACCAAGTAACTCCAGGTGCCCTTGCACAGCTGAGTACAGAATCTGTACTCGGAGGGACTGAGCCCACACAGTGTAATGGGGCACCCATTCTTTAATTGCTACTAATAATTCTTGATTGATTTTTTTAATTGATATTAACAGCTGGGGAAGACACATCATGAACGGAAAAGGGGAAAAGTAATGGAAATTGAATGGTAGCCTTTAGCCAGGCAGAGAGAGACTTGTGCTGAGATACTTAGGAGACTGGGAAAGCTTGTGGCCAAAGACAAGCAGTGTCTTTCAATGAAATAATACATAAATTGCAGCTGCTTATAGCAGTCACCACTGAAAGGCATGGAGTCTCCTGCAGGTACTGGGGAGTCAGCAGGTTCCTGCTGTGCCAAGCACCACATTGGAATGGCCCTTCCCTGCTGTGCCAGCAGGGTACAGGACCTGTAAGAATGAGCATCATGCTCCACAAGGATTTCTACTTTATACGTAATACCACCAAAACAGCAGATTGGGAGGGAAACTCTGCTCTGGGTTCTAACTCCAGCCACCCTTCTAGAAAGGCAATTTAAGCGAGAACAAAAAGACACAATACTGTAAACCTTGCTGGTTGCCAGCTCAGTGAACCAAAGCAAATCTATGTCATAGTAATTATACTTACACTGTAAATCTGGGCAATAGCTCTTCAGGTGGTATAAATTGGCATTAGCTCATTACAATCAAGGAAGCCTTATTGATTTATGTGAGGTAAGGTGCTTGCATGAATTTTCTATCATTTACCAACCTAAACCTACCTCCAAACCTGAATCGACCCATAAACAGTGTACTTCTGGAAGGTCTATAATTCCTCTTCACTGTGTAATTTTTATTGCTAAGAGCTTAAAGTTTGGCCAATGACATTCATTTTCAGATGACTAAAATCTATGCAAGGAAGAAGTGACCATAACTTCAGCTGTCTTGACAACACCAGTCTGAACTGTAACAGCAAATTACATTATTCCAGGCAAGGCTGTATCAATGTTCCTGATTTAAATGTTGATTTTTCAGGAGTCTGACCTATATCCATAAGCATTCCTTGATACTGGAGCTCAACACCAAAGCTGGCATTTTGCTTACATGTTTTGAGAAAGCAATGACTTTCACATACCTCCGCTCAAGTAGGCAGTAACCCATCAGGACGACTTTTTCTTTGTTCCTCTACAAATTAGGAACAGCTATTCTATATTCCAAATCTGAACTATTAAGCTCCTGGGGCTGAAAATGTGCACATGCCAGTGGCATCTGAGCATTAAGTCCTCTCCATCAAAATTTCACGAGGCTGACCTCATGAGCCAGAGGTAGTTTTCCAATACTTCCAGTAGCATGTTAGATATGAAACTTTCCTGGGTAGCTCGTTTACTGCACACACAGAACTTTTGCATATACCAACAGATTATTTTCTCTCCTAAAAATACATCTTGAAATATTCACTTTAAATACGTATACTACCAGACTGTGTACATGTACCCAGGGCAGAAGACATCTTTCTACTTTAGTGTACCCTGCTAATCACATACCATCTGGTAATACATTATGTATTCAAAGATACACATAATATATCAAAACACATACTGTAGGCATATTATGGTGTGAGGAAAGAGGGAATATATCAGATGTAGTCACACAAGTGTAAATAACTTCTCATCCAAGAGAGCAGAACAGCTTTAAAGTACAATGACATTTTGAAAGATCTGCATTCTATCTAGAAATGAGAAATTTTTAAATGAGCCTAAGCACTCAGTGGTGCATTAATTAAAGACTTCATCTGATATCCATAAAAGTAATTGGAAAGACCTGCTGACTTTACCCATCTCTGAATTGGGCCCAGTAGCACATTAATTGAGGGCAAGTTTACAACTGCAGCAAGCTGAAATTAGTTCTCAGGACAGTAAATTGTGGTTTCATGCATTAAATAGTGATGTGCAGTTAATTTCACTTCTAGAAAGATCTCGGTTAAAAAACATGCATTTCAAAGCTACTCAGTGTTTGATGTTTTAACACTCAGAAACAGAAAAGCTTTATTATATTGTTAGATGTCCACTACACCACTGAGCAGCCTGTGATCTCTTGACAGACAAATGTATGTGCTAAATTATTTATGTCCACAGCTAAAAAATGGGAAGTAGTATCTGTTACTTTACTTCTTTGAAAGACAACATCTATGATTTTTTTCATCTGTGGATTTTAAACTCTTTTCTGCAGTGACTTAACTCCCATCTCTTTTGATTCTCACACAGGGGTTGGACAGACCCACTCAAACACTTCACCACCACTGTACCTTCTGCTGATCCCACAAGATCTTCATTAATATGCAAAGGACATAATTTATTCAGCTGTGTAGGATTTTGTTTTCAGTTGCATTTTCATTGCCACTTGTTCACCTCTTATTCAAAGAGAAGAATGTTTCATGCTTACATATAAATACAGTAAAACAACTTATCCAAGTCACACAGGGCTCCAGTAGCACAAAGCAGAAACCAAGTAATTTGAAGGTTTTTTATAAGAGAAATAGAGCAACTCCGAGGGCACCTGCAGGAGAACAGGGAATAAGCAATTTCCCACTGAAATCTCAACCTTTAGAGTTTCCCTCTGACACTGCACATTGCTCTGGAGCTCATTGACACAAATAACACAAGGTTCCTGAAGAAACTACATTTACTTCTGTGGGGGAGAGAGAAGTATGGGCAAGGGCAGAAACATATCAGTAAGTTCTAGCCTCCAGAATCTGTACTGAAGAAGACAAGTGCCACATATGTACCAAATTTTATTTTCCAGACATTCACTTTTAACTGTCTTGCTGGGAGACAGCTTTTTGCCTAATCTTGTTTTCAAGTGACCTCTTGAGATAGCATAGAGAGGGCTGATCTGTGGAGGTGTTTGAGCAGTCCCAAGAACTCAGTTTCTTTTCAGTTTTCTCACTGAAGCTGAGCTTCAAGCAGCTTAAAGCACTGTCACTTCAAATAGTGTATGTCTTTCTTATTCCTTTTACATTGCAGCTTATTACTTGTAGCAGAGTTTCATTTCATCTTCACACCAATAACTCATGCAAACGCTGTTTGCAATTCCAACATGAAGGGTTAAAAATCACCAGCTAAACCTGCACAATATTTCTGTAGAGCAGCTGGGAGAACAACAGAGAAGATAAAAAGCACAGCTACACTGCTTTATTTTAGTGACATAGGATACTGATCCAACTGTACCCACTTACACTTGGACTACTCCTTTTCATGGGTTCAATTTTAGATAAAATTTGGATTAGGGAGATGCAGTTGCATTAGCTGGTGAACCTCTAAAGAATATACCTAAGGTGTATTAACTCTTTGAGGAAGTCACTTTATCCCAGTGCTCATTCCCTTCTCCTCCTTCCCTATTCCATTTGCCCTCTTACCTGTGACCATCTGCAGATTCGTTTGTTCGAAGACCAAATTTTGATTCCTATGTGCTCCAGACTTCAGCATCTCTAACTACAAGCAAGACACTCCTGCACTCTGCAGATTGCTGGCTTTCTTGGTAATTACTGTTCCATCGTCATCCCTGAGGGGGAAAAATATCTGCTAGCCCCATTACCAGATGTCCTCTGATATTACTGCAACTCCCATCTCCCCCGAGGTGTTCTTGCTACAGTTGACCCTGTGTTTTCTGATATAATTTTTGATCTTTTTCCTATCTAAAAGATCACAGAAATGTATTTGTACATACAGCTCACTCATCTCTAACCTAGGTATCTAACTTGTGCTTGAACTGCCAGAGTCTGAATTCTGCTTCTACTCTCCAGACTCCTCTATATCCTTCATTTCTTCTATAAAGCTCTGCCAAAATAAATTTTTCTGCAACTTTTGACTTACTGTCATAGCTTAGAATATTGTGTACAATGAGTTCAGAGCATACAACGGCCTCCCTGGAGCACTGAGGAACTCACATTTTTTGATTCTATTTCTTCCCTCAGCAAGATTCTAGATTCTCCACCCTTAAGAAACAAAAGAAAAAAAATAAAACAAACAACCTTTGATTTGGGGTAATAAATACAATTAATTTCTTTTTTCTTTTAAGCGATGTTTTCTTAACTTGCAGCTTTCTATTATCCTCACATTCTCAGTATCTCATTCTTAGATGATTGTCGCGATGTTCGGCAGGGATGGTGGAGTGTGAAACCTGAAAATAGGGCTGTCTTGGTAAGACTGCAAGGCAGCAGCCATCAGTGCAGGAATGCCAGGCAACCTGTTTATAACAGGCATTTTTAGGGACCTAGGTGTTTGCATTTTCTACTTGTCAAACAGATTGGACACAGGTATATTCAATATCCTAGATGAAATACATCTTTAACTAAGGTCATTCTTTCAATCTCTTCCCTATACTGAGAATCCACACAGGCATCAAGTCCAGCTATTCCCAACTAACACAATATTCCCAAATCTTGCTGGGAAATACAGTACTTTTTATCCATAAGTTTATTCTAAAGAACATTATTTAAACCTCAGCCACATCCTACAGAGTTAAAAAATTGCAGCCTATTAGGACAGTATTCAAAACAGCTCAAATAAAAGATTTACAGTCAGAGGTTGTTCAATACTACAGGTAAATACACTGCAGGAATGAAGCTAAACAGGTGCTCCTAAAAACAGGAAAGAACTAAGCTGGTGAAGGTCCCAGGTGTGGAAGAGGCTGCAAATACCTCCACATGTGAGAAAAAGGATATTCACTGAAGGAGGTGCAGCACCTATGCCTGATGAACAGGTTTCCCAAAGAAGTTGCGGATGCCCCATAACCATGTTCAAGGCCAGGTTGGATGGAGCTCTAAGCAATCTGGACTGCTGGAAGCTTGGTAGAAACAAAATTATCTTTAAGGTCCCTTCCAGCCCTGGTCATTCAATGACTGTATAAAACTGCTTTAGAACTGCAGAAAGTCCAGTGTCAGAAAGGGAAATGACAACCACGGTGGTAAGAATATCATGTCAAATTCTGATGCAGTAAGTTTAAGACACAAGTCTGCCCAATTTTTCAGCTCCAAAATACATTCACTGCATATAAATTCCTCACTCAGTGCTGGCAGTATGTATTTAGTCCAGTTCTTTCAGAACTCTGTCCCTAATTTGTATGCAGACTGCTTTTATTCTGAGCCTTTCTTCATGTTCTCCCTCTCTTCTTAATTAACAGAAAACAGTTATGAATATTAAAGAAGAAATTAACAACAGTGTAAATAATTTCTGGATGTTTGTAGATTCCAAATTTAGTTTTTAATTAACCCCCACTGATTTCAAAAATTTGTTTAAGAAAAAGATATCATTTCAAAATTTCCCTTGTGTTTAAAGAAGGAAAAAGAAATAAGGTAAGAACACAAAGCAGCAGTTTGGCATTGCAGACAGCAGCACCACGTGTTAGTTTGATACTTCTGGTTTCAGCAGAACAATCCACATGCTGCCTCCTTCATTTCACGAGCAAAATAGAGGGGATTTGACCAAACACTGCATAACTATGATAGCAGCAGTTATCTTCTTCTGCAGAGTTAAAAGGGTCCAGGCTCTTTGAATTCTACTGGATACAACCAGAGCATGGGAGCTGCAGAGGTCAGCTGCATCCCACATTGCAATCGCTGACCACAACTAACACCAGATGCATCTGAGGAAGATGCTAAAAGCCCTGACACAGCTACTACAGAATTCACCTTTGTATGGCCACACCTCTTTGTCACCCAAGTCCTGTGGCTATGGGGACTTTATTTTAGTTCATATAATTCTTCTCACAGCAGTTCTATAGGCTCTTGCTAGCCATTTTAAATATCAATTCTTTATAGCTCATCTGACCAATCAACCCTCCTTCAACTCCTGTCAGCAGGCAAGGGTACTCCTAAAGAGACAGCTCCACTGGATCAAAGGAAAGGATATTCCTGACCCTTTTTTTTTTTTAATTTACCGATTTTTCCAGTGTTTTGGCATGCACATAACCCAAAGTGCACACCACAGTGAATCCCTACCACACACAGACAAGAACCTGTCTATCATACCAATAACAGCGATTGGTCTCTGTCTCTTACATCACTTAGAAAGACACAACAAAAGAGAAATCTCCCTCCACTGGTCTGTGAGCAGCAAGCCTGGTTGAGTCAATGGGAATTCTGCATGTGAGACAACTCAAAGAAAGATACTCCAAGAAATTTAATTTAAAGATGCCTCAGGAAACCTTTAAATTGTACTTCCCAGAGCATGCAATGGGGTAGATCCTCTCCCTTGTGCATAACAGCCATTAGCACTGAGTTATCCTTGTTCACTGGGAGGTGAACATGTCCTGGTGCTGCTGAAGGAATTTCTGGCTTTCTCACCAACACCACTCATCCCCTCTGCCTCCTCACACAGCCACCGTGCACACATGTGCTGAAGAAATATTCCATTCAGCAGCCAGCCTGAAAGCTGCACAACAGGCAGGAATCTCTAAAATGGCAATCACAGAGGCACCTTCCGACTGACGGATGCTGATGGGTCTTGTTACCTCTGCAACAGCTGAGCGGTAGTATATTCACAAAAGGATGACACATAAAAAAAGATATTATATTTGAAATACTATTTCTAGGTACAAATTTTCAAGAAAAAACCCAATACAAGACTGCGGAGTCTATACAAGCACTTCTACCTGCTTTTAACATGTTTATAAAAAGGAGGAAGAGTCATTTGTTTTACCCCATCTCTTGCTTTTAAATTTTTTTTCATTTTTTTAAAATTCTCTTTTATCCTAAGAGAACAGTTACATAGCAGTATTGAAACACCATGCACTTTAACAAGAAAGTGGATTGACTGCACAACTGCCAATACAGAGACAAAAATCAACAGAACCTACTGCAAGCTGGGCCTTTTCACCAGGAGAAGCAAAATGCTGGGGGTGAGAAAGCAGCCAGAAGCTGAGGAAATAGTGCCCTCAGCACAGCAGAGCACACTGAAGTAGTTTTCCAGAGAAGGACCTGAGAGCAGAGTAAGAGCTCAGTAGCGCATTTGAGGAAGAAATGCAAAAAAAGACTAAATCCCTACAAAGACAGCATCCAATGGGAAACACAAAGCTCTGAAGCAAGTGTCCCCAGAGAATTCCCACCCACACACAGTCTACCCTGTGGTGTCTGAGCAACGCGGTGAGCCCATCTCCTTGCACCCAAACTGGAAATGGCACAGGGGAGCAGGGTCCCATGGGAATTTACCTCTATCCAATACTTGAGGCACACCAGAGGGACCCCAGCTACCCCTCCACAACAGAGGAGAAAAGCAAGAGCTAGGGCCAGGCCTGGAGGAGGTCATACTCTTATCTCTGTCCATCACAGCATTTATCACCCTGACAAACACCCGCCATCGATGGAGGAAACATTTTCTCTCAAGCTGAAAAGCCTCAACACACCAAAGTGGATCATCTAAACACAAGCATCACATTCCCAGAGCGTGCAAATTTGCCATTTTCTTTGGGATTCACCCACTGGCAGCAGCTACAGGTCTGGTCCAGGGAAGCAGAAGAAGCTCTTCTGTGCCAGCAGAGCAGCCCAAGGAGAGACGAGGAAAGCAGTCAGTCATACACCTTGATTTGTTCTCATGCACAAATCGCCTCACCAAGGGTTCTGCCCTGCCTTGGATTTGGCAACAGCTCTTGTGCCCCCTCAAGAGCAGGGCAGACAGTGCCAAGTGCTCAGAAAAACAAACCAAGCAACAGTCAGATAAGAGAAGCAAGTACAGTAAGTCACCTTCCCAGGCAAACTGGCTTTTATGCTAGCTAGGCCATTAGCAATCTTCAATCCCTACACATCAGAAGTTAATCCTGCCTCAGGCAGCATTAACTTACACATTAGCTCTTTAATGTAACAGCCGCAGCGCTGGAAAAGAGTCATCTGCTACAAATATTTTCCCACATGACTCCACACTCACTTGCCCAATTACTGCATTTCCTATTCTCTTTTGAAGGGCTCTTTTAGATGTAGCTTTACCTTGCTAGGCTGGGGTCATCACAGCAATCCCACAAGGGTGTTTTCATCCCGTGCACAGTAACTTCAAGCCTGGTTTTGTGATATCTCCAGCAACACCCACTCGGTGGTGCACAGGGAAAGGGTGATGTGGCACACAGCCAAGGCTGCTGCCCAGCAAAGTGCAAAAATTTGGGATATTCCTGTGAAAAGCCCTCCCATGCAGTTTGCTGCTAGCACTGGGGTCATCCTAGAGGTGCTACCTATTTGTGAAAACACCCACAGATCAAAGCATCCTGAATTTCAGGACAAGTAATGATTTATTAAAAAATGCATACTAAATGCCTAATACATAAACTATTTATAAACCAGCAAGAGAGAATAAGTTTTACTGTTTCACTTGCAAACTCTTCATGTCAAAATTGCAAAACAAGTACTTTAAGAACAACATGGATTGATTTCAATTTGTGTATATCGAGCCAACTTCAATGGCTCTGGTTTTATATGCACAAATCCTGTTTATGAATAATGAATACTTTTTCCCCCCTAGATAATCAGAAAGAGATTTTATATTTTTTGCTGTCCTAAAAAAATTCTATTTCATAAAGATATGATCTTAAAATAGTTAAGCCAACAGTCCTTTTAAATTATATATTTGGATAACACTTAAAGAAATATCACAGGAAAAAAAAAGCGCATTTATACAAGTTAATGCAAGAGAGTCACTTGAATAAGAAAACCAAAATTGTTGTAAATAGGCTCCTGAAACTTTCACAGGAAAGCCACTAATTAAATCTTTGGAGAGCGCAGGCGATAGTTGGTTCAACAATTCAACTTCAGGTTTTTGGATTTTTTTCTGTTCACATTTTCAGATGTTCCCCCAAGGTGCCTGTGCTCTAAAAATACTTTTATGCTAAGACAAGTTCGAGCACACTTAAAAGAAAATGTATTTTACGCCATTGTGATAGGGTGAGGTTGTCACCTTCTTGTTCAGCAATGTTCCTCGCAGATCGACTCTAAAGAGCCAAGAGCTGAAACAAAGCTATCTAAGCAAAGGTGATAACACTTTCTTTTGGTTAAAGCACCGGTTGTTTCTTTTTTAGATCTCCTGAACTGCTCTCCAGTTGCTGGAGGCCCATAAAAGCCTTTTTCCATGCAATCTAATCCCCACCTAAACAGGGTACCTCCAGCCAAGGCTGATTCCTGTAAAAAACTCAGGTCCCCCTTCCCCCAAGGCCTCTTCACGTGGTGCTCCCCTTACTTCAAAGCACACCAAACCCGAACTGTGGGTACCAGAGGAGAACCTGGCCCCTGGAACACAGAGCCAGGCCAGTATCCTTCCCAGCACTACATGTCCAGTTGATCCATCAACACAGGTATGAGTTACTTCATCAACAAAACTCCACCATTCCCCTCAGCATATCAGTGCACCCTGATCAACCTAAAGGATGTGACTTCCCCACGGCCTCCGTAATTATGTTTTTGTTAAACTATCTCATTACGAGCAGATAGGTTGATATTTCAACAGAGGATAACAGAATTAAGCACCTAGCATAACTCTTAACAGTGATCTATGCACTGCTGAAAGGTAACTCCAGCACAGCACCACCACCAGAACAGCCCATCCATCCCACAAAGTGCTCATGGCCTCCATTATCACTGGGATAATCTACGGCACTTTTAGTTTAAGAGTAATGTCCTTGTGTTGATGCCTTGCAATTTGATGGGATTTCCGTTCATTAGTAGCAGTAAAAGAACCACTTTTTATTCATTAAATTATTCTAAGTGACAGAAAAAAACTCTTCCTTAAGACAAGCATATGCATAGCTGCATTTTTTCTGGTGCAGTTGGGATCACCCCTCTCAGCACATTAATATTGTATTAGAGAATGTAGATCACTTTTTCATTCTTAATTGGTACTTAAAAATTTCTCTCTAGTGAAAATACTGATTGATTTGGTGTTTAAATGAACTTGTTCTGTGCAACTGCAAATATCCTGAATACTAAGTAGTTTAAAATAACTTGTCATGGTAAAAAGATTGACTGTGCTTAGAAAAAAAAAAAGGCAATTAAAATTAAAATTCTAGCTTCATAGCTACTAAACAAATAATATTATAAAGGAAATCTGGAATAAGTCTGCTATAAGTCATGTTCCATTTTTGTGCACTGCTAGCTTCAAGGAGTAAAAAAATTACAAAACTGCTAGAGAAAGTGATCAGGCTATTAATGAAAATGAAGTTTTTATTGTATTTGCTTTTTTATTTCAGAGTCTTTTCAGTTTTCATATTTGAAGTAGTTTCTCTAAACCCACAAGACCTACTATTTTAGGTGTTTTCTTTAAAAAAGTGCAAGAAGGAAAGCACAGGGTGTTCTGACCTGATCATGTTCTCTAACACAATTAAAAATAAAAATTAAAAAAGTAAGAAGTTTGGTACCGGCAATGAGTGAAGAGTTGGTTGCATAAACCTGCAGAGAAACTGGAAAATTACACATTCTGGATCAGGTTTGGATGAAGTGCACTGAGAAACAGCCCCACAGACATCCTCAAGGTGAGCATTAGAAGGAACAGTCATAAAAATTACCTGTGGTTGATCTTCCCTGGCTGGTAGAGGTCTGAGCACTCCGCAGATGCTGGGGACGGCGGGTGGGTAGGGGTAGAGTTAAAGCCACGCAGGAAAGTGCAGACAACTCCAGGGCTACAGCCTGGACTCCTGCCAGGCTCTGGTCTAGCTCCTGGACCCTCCATCTCTCCCTCCCGCAGCCCTGCTTAGCCCTCCACCGAGAAGGTCTGAAACCAAAGGTTTGCCTGCCTAAAGAGGCTAGAAGCCCCTTTAACACTTCTTTATGGGCTGGGCAAGGAGCCCAGGGCAACTGCCAGCACCTGCCACAGGCTGTGGGGAAAATTAGCTTCAGCTGGGTCCTGCACCCAGGTGTGTCCCAGAACACTTCATGCATGGAGAAATACAACCTCATCTAAATATTATGTGTTGGCTTAAAAGACAAAGCATTTGATTTAATTGAGGTTCTCTGAAGACTCAAGTGGAAAGGTAAAAAGCAAGCTCATCAACGCACTACAAGATGATGGTCCTTTTTACTTTTGTTCAATGTAGTCTAATCCAATTTATCTTCTACATACAGATTTATCAGGAAGAATATATAATCATTATTTAACAGCCCTTGCAGGTTTCTTAAAATTTTTGGTGCCTTATTCAAAGTCTACTAAACCAGAAATAAACCTGTAACAGTCAATAATTTGTATATTACAGTTTTTGTTCTCTCAGTGTAAAGTGCCTTTTAAAAGTCTCTGACTTCCAGGCCACGCTGAAACCCCTGCTTTTTAGTGAGCTTAAAACAAGAATTTACCTTTGAAAACCTAGGTTATATGTCAGTATTAAATTTTTATAATTCTTTTGCAGAAATGAATTTATTCCTAATGTGGTTCAGTGTTTTACGTTGTTTTTTCATTCCTATTCTGCTCAGGAGCATTGTTCATTGTTTCACCAGCAGTGGTCACAACTCAGGAGAAGAGGGTTTAGGCAAGTCAATTAACATTGCTGTAGAGCAGAGCCCAGGAGAGGAACGGACATATGGCCTGCAATGATGTGCAATTTGCTATTTTTTAATTTCTTAGTAAATAGAGCGAGCTAGAGGACATTCTTGGTCACATTAAGATGAAAGACCAACTACAGAGTCTTACTAATCTGACCTCACTTAAAATTCATAGATGCTTTACATGTCAAGTAACATAACCTCTTAAAAATGTAAGGAATGAGATTTTAAAAAAATGGGATTCTTTTGCTATACCAAATATTTGCTTTCATTATACATTCATTAGACTGGGAGAAGTGCTAGAGGGCAGAATTTGGGCAAAGTGTTTAAAGTTTATTTAAAAAAATCCTTTGCTAGACACAAAAGTGTTCTAATAGGTCATCAAATTCATATCATTGTGCCACTACAGACTGACCCATGTTTATTTCCTCATATGCATCTAATCAATTTTTATAGCTGCTCTCAAATAGTCAATTAAGAGTTCTATTAATAGTAATGAATCCACAGCTCCAGCAGGCAGGACAGCACTTCCTTGTTGATTTTTTTTTTCCCACAGTGAAAAAGACAAGTGCTTTTGAAGAGATAGGCACTCACAAGCACAGGCTTTCCAGGGCACCAGCGCAGGTCAGCAAACCCACAGGCTGCCCTTCTGGCCATCCCTTGAAACAGGTCTCCAGTGGCTCCATCTTGCCTTGAGGAGTCAAAAGGAGGCACACAGACACTCACGATTTCCCCCTAAGTCCTGTGGGGAGAAAAGAGGACAAACTCTTGGAGCAGTGAACCACCTTTTTTGTTCTATTTCAGTTACCAATAAGAGCAGAATCCAAGAAGAGAATGAGTACAGACCAAGCCAAACACATGCAGAGAAGTCTGAGCACCTTCCATATTTTACCAGGCCACAGTAAAATTTTCCATGTTTCCACATTACCAGGTGCACCCAGTGGATGAGGCAGAGCACAGAGCAAGAAGGGCCTATCCACAGTGGGTGTACCGCAGGTATAAAGCAATGCTGTTGGCAGTATGGAATATTTCTTTTCCATTTTTCCAAGGATGCAAACTCCTCTAACTTGGACTGCATTAATTCCAAGCAGTTTTTGAATCTGTTTGGGCAGTACTGTGCTTTTTCCTCACTGTGAGGGTGGTGAGGCATTGCCACAGGTTGCACAGAGAAGTTGTGGATGCCCCATCCCTGGAGGAGCTCAAGGCCAGGTTGGATTGGCCTTTGAGCATCATGGTTTAATGAAAGTTGTCCCTACCCATGGCAGGAAGAACTGGACAATCTTTAAGGTCCATTCCAGCCTAATCTATTCTATGATTCTTTCAATGAAACCTTTTTAACAAGCCAGCTAATCTCACTGTTTACATATACACCCTCTTCCTCACAGTGCTACTAAAGACAGAAAAAAAAAAAAACCAACAGGCTTTGACCTTTCTAGCTTTCTTATGCTCTCTTTCTTCTTATGAAATTGCTCCATCTCAGGAGTTAGCAGGGAAGGCCATTGATCAAAAAGCCACAACAGCAAGATAGGACATGACAGTGGTTCTGGCAGCTGGAATGTAAAATGAATCTGTCTGTCTCTAGCTGGCCAATTCAAAACCAGGTTAACAGTACCTGAAATTCATCACTATCTAATGTCTTTGTGAGATGAGACTGATGTCAGTTTAATTTAATAGGCCAGGCTGAAAAATGCGACAGTTCAATTATTGATTCATGAGTGGATTAGACATCACTGCCTCAGGGGTGGCAACATCCACCAAAGGGTGGGGATGATGTCTGGGGCACTAATAGCGTGAGCTGCCTCATTTTAGTCTGGTCTCCAAGCCTTGCAGAGCTCCCAGCCTGTGCCCACCGCACTGCAGAGGTGGGCAGACAGGCCCATGATGGGACACACCTTGGAAATAAAAGCAGAGCCCACGTTTCCTGTCAGGAGAGCAAATGGGAATCTGGTGCTGTAGTTGTCTGCAGTGTACACCCTGCTGGGAATACACCAAGGACTGCAAGGTACAGAGCTGTCAGCCAGGTGCTTTCTGCAAGGGCTGAAGTTCACTGAATAAATAAAGGGGGAAAAGGGGGATGAGAGTCCTTTTATCTCTTTCAAAGATGTTCTTGCTGGCTTTCCTCATTCCAAATGAGGTGCAGTCTCTTTATCAGAGACCTGTAATGGCAGTCACCCTTGCGCTGCAGGTTCCACTTTCTTCTCTTTCACCCCACAGTCTCCTTTTCTTTCACAGTAGGCATTAATGTGCCATCTATTCCAAAACATTTCCAAGTTAATGCTAAGAGGCCTCAAACAACTCCCTAATATAGTCTTCAACAGTCACACGTATGGCTGCCCTATTCCTGTATCTTTATGGATAATTAGCAAACCTGCTACTTATGAAAACAGAGTAATTGATTTTTAAGCACCAACTTTTATTTGCAGGCTCTGATTTGGATATGGTGATGTTTGCACAATAGTTTTCTATTTTTCTTGGAAATTGTAAGCATAATAATGAAAACCTATGCTGCACTATTTCACAGTATCAACATGAAAGATAAATTCACCTTTATCACATATTTTAGTTAAAGATTCGTTCAAATCTTGCCAGAAAACAGTCGTTAATAACAAAAAACCCCACTGTCATCTATAGTGCTCCTTAATACATTTAAGCTGGACAGAAAAACAAAGAAATTCCAACAGTTAAAAAATCCTCACTAACATAGGAAAATGGTACAAGGTAAGTGTTGTAGAGCTCTTGGCAGTCTAGGAGTTAGCAAAACAAACTTCCACTTTTGGAAAGCAGATATTTTACATGGAAATTGGACAGAGGCTTCAGGAGTCTTACAGTACTATCTGTTTTCAAAAAGTCATTTCCAAGGTTTCCATTACAGAAACATGGAATCTTTTAGGTTGGAAAAAGACATCCAAGATCACCAAGTCCAACCTCTGACCCAACACCACCGTGTCAACCGGACCATGGCAGTGAGTGCCACATCCATTTGTCCCTTAACACCTCCCTGGGCAGCTCATTCCAATGTTGATAACACTTTCCAAGCACTCCTAACAACAGCTGCCAACACAGGTTTGGTTACAAGCAGCTGCCTTGTTCAGAGGGCCTTAGAGAATCCTGCTGGAGTGTCAAGGCTCCCACCTTAACATTGCTATTGCAATCAAAAGAAGTAAAATGGCATTTTTAAAATGTATTCCTCAGTGCACATTAGTGTTTCTTATATGAATATAAGCCTAATATAAGTGGATGAGAGGGAAAAGAAGTAGAAGGAATTAATGAGCTTATTCTGCTTTTTATTAAAGTAAGAGGAAAAAAGCAATCAGACTTGGGCAATCCTGAAGCATACAAGTCCAATGTACTCAAGATAACCAAAGTATAAAAATGATCCATAACCATTATAAAAATCCTATTCACTTTTAAAATATGCCTAGCCATTATCTCAGTTCTTTCTTCCTGGAAACAAAGCTGGCATCAGACTCAAATATGGATTAAGCTTTAACATCAGACAACGTATAAACAATAGTCATTCATTAACCCCTGCGGCTGTAATGAACCAGAACGTACCAGGTATTGATTACTGAACAGAAACTTCTAAATATACAAACCCAGAACCTGTGTTGGAAACCACACAATAGGTACAGATGAAAAGAAATTTCACTGGTTGCTCCACAAAGCAGGAGGCAAAGTGTTGCCATTTTAATTTCCATCTTACTTTATTACAGACAATTGTGATATATCTGTGTGGTTATAAATGAAGAGCTGCTATATCTAGACTTGGATTTACTGCTGTAATTGAGCCAGAGCATTTTAAAGCCACCAGGACTGTTACTATGATTTTACTGACCTCAGTGCTTATATTACATCAGTGCCTTAGGCTCAAGCCAGCTCAGGCTGCAACAAGTGCTCTGCAAACCCCTAGAAAATGACAATTCCTGCTCCTAAGAGCCCATAGTGCTAACCCTAGCTAAGCAACACCATGGGGTTTAATGGTTTCTAGGCTTCAGTTCCTTTAAAACTTGCTGGCCAATGCCTTGATCTTTCCCTCCTTGCACTTTGGGACACTTTTTTTACAGGAACACAATATGTTGTTCCTGCTGAACACGTTGTCTGAGGGAAAACACTTTGCTGCCTAAAACCCCTGAGCTCAGTTAGAGAAGTAAACTCTGAAATTCATCTGATGTGGTGGTCCAATCTTCCTTTAAATGATAGAGGAGAGATCCTCAGATCCTCACACATTTTAAACTGTCAGCATTTCGCAGGATTTTGGTGTAACTGTGAGCTCATCCAGGTCAGGATTTGCCTCAAAATATTTTAACTCAGGTTAAAATAGAGACTGAACAGAGCTCAGGTAAAGGCATTTTATACCTGTAACGGTACAGAAAATATTTGTGCTTGACAATACTTTGTCAAGAGCAGTGAGAGGTTACTCTCCCCCTTCCATGTGCACACTACTTATCCTCTTAGCAAAATAACAATCCAGACATTGTTTGTGGTTACAGAAATTCTCCAGCTTAAATAGTGCTGGGTAGAAAGTGCAGATTAAGAGAGTTCTCAGGGCACTTCTCTCCCTCCTTCACTTGTACACATACACTCCTGGGCACTGCTCAGGACTAAGAAAATCAAACACTTGTAGAGACTTCTAAATTTCAGCTTATCTGTGTGGCCAATTCTTTCTCATAACAACTGAGTATTTACTACATTGTACTACACACAGAGGTCTAGTCAGGCAACAAGGACCTTTTTGGTGTATATGATGTCACACTTTTCCACTTTCTCTCATGTGAATTTATACGCTAAAATTAATTTCTACTTCTGTTGAAACTGAGGATGCAGGAAATACACTTCAGAGAAGCAGAGAACTGAAAAAGAAAACAAAATTAAAAACACTGCAGAAAGGTTAAAAAAAAAATCAGAACTATTTTACAAAACCAGAGGAATAAAATATGGTCAGTATAATCACAACACAGCTATTCTGTAAAGGAAATACTTCCCGGTGCCTTGGCCTTATGTCAATGGCCCCATCTTGTGTCCCAGTTATTTTTAAAGCTGACTTTATACAGTAAATAAGGATGGAGGTGGGGAAGAGAAGGGAAAAAAAAAAACCATCAGACTCCTCTTAGGAAAATAAGACTTAATTAAAAAGTCTGCCATTGCTTTGCACTTAATTAGGACTAACACAGCTGTTAATAAGCTTCTGATTGATAGTAAACTTGATGTCTGCACAGAAAACTACTTACTTGGTTCAAAGATGCTGATAGTTTCATACAGAAAAAAGATTCTGTTTTGTAATTGTGCATAATGTTAATATTTGAAACATCCTTAAGGGTGATTGTACCTATTAAAATTTCATATGTGAAATGAGAAATAAATGAATTGGTGTTGCATTTTTAAAGGATCAGATTACTGTTGATTAAAGCTTTGTCTACACTTGAAATTTCCCAGAAGAACAGCTCTACTGGTGGTTGTAATAATAGGAGAACAAGCAGAGATAGGCTGCCAGTGACTGCTATTAGAATTACAATGTCATACAGACCTGCTCTTTAATGGGTTATACAAGGCTGTGGTTATAGTGGGGCTGTAGCATTTAATACTGCCAAACCTCGCTGCTGCTGCTGCTGCTGCTGCTGCTGGGGGTGAAATAGGGGAAAAATGGAGCAAAAAGCCAGTATAGGTGCAGTTAGGAAGTTCATGTTTGTCAGCAGAGCTGCCTGAGAAATTAAATATCAAGCAATAATAAGTGAAGGGGAAGTAGAAGGACAGAGCAAGAGAGCAAAAGGTGAGTAAAATAATTTGGAAGAAAGGGAAGGAAGCATTTGGGAATAGCAAACTTCATAGAAATAGCAGGGAAGAGAAACAGGCCCTTAGAGGAAAAAGAGAAATAAGAAAATCCCATGCAATATACTTTTAATTTTTCAATAGCACTCCTCCATGTAACAAATACAGAGAAGAGACCAAAATAAGCTCTGAGGGTTGAAAGGGACACACAGAGAAAAGCCATATCAAAAGAAGAAAGAAGAAAGGGATTTGTGGAAGAAAAAAGAAATCTTTTGACAAATGAAAAAAAAATCATCTGAGGAAATGAAGGTATTTAAAAGGAGTGAAAAAAAGAGCAAAAGGGGAAAAATGGGGAGAAGGAAGTAAAAGGAAAAATACAAGGAGCTTACTGTAAGAGTTCTGTTTTGTTTAACAAGAGGTCTAATGCTAGGAGCCACTGACAGAATGAAAGCTTCTTCTCAAGCATTTGGGAGGATGATGTTCTACTCTTCTGCAGCTCCTGCACAAGCTCAACCATTTAGCACCTCCCAACTCTTCCCATCCTGTCAACATTGCCTTCGAGATATTTCCAACCTATAGCACCTCCCAACTCTTCCCATCCTGTCAACATTGCCTTCGAGATATTTCCAACCTATAGCACCTCCCAACTCTTCCCATCCTGTCAACATTGCCTTCAAGATATTTCCAACCTATAAGCTAATTCCTCATTCCCTTCTTTGCCTGACACAAGTCACCTCTGGGCAGGAGACAGGTCACAGCCATGCATCTGACAGGCTGCTGCCTCCTCTCCTGTGGGGCCCAGAGAGCTCCACTGCACCTCACCAGAGCACGCTGACGTGCCAGGATAACACTGGCCATACGTGAGTCTTACACAGGGTAATGCAGGGCGTACCTCCGGTCTGTGGCAGAAAACATGACGAGTTGTGGGAACAGAATTGTACTGCACCACAACAGGACAACACGCAAAATAAATCCTGGAGTAGGGGGAAATGAGAAGTCACAACAAGATCAAGTGAGATCAAAGTTAATTCTGTTAAGGAGCCAGTCACAAAAGCTGTCCTCCAACCAAGATATCTTAAAATTGACAGAGATGGGAAATTATTTAACACTTCAGGATAGGAGAATGTACTCATGAAAAGTAAATACCTCACTCTCTAAAGGCAAATTACACTTACTGTGTTCTGCTAGTGCTGTAAAAATGACGTAACCCTTTGTTGTGAAGCAGTGCATTTCCAAGCTCCCTTGGTTTGAATGAGTGGGGATGGTACAAAACGTAGGCTTGTCTGCTGGGATTCTGCAAATTTCATCTCTCTTCCAAAAAGGTGCACTTGACAACACATTACCAGCACTGGGCAGCAGTGTGCCCCAAGTACTGCTGTGCAAGTGCAGTGATCAGGTAGGACTGCCATGAGGTGGGCTGAGGATGCAGCACTGTGGTAATGATGAGTCCAGAGGTGCCCTCCAAGTGACTCTCACTAAATGAAAGGAACGAGCAGTGTCACCTGCCAGCGGAGATAGTTATCCAGGCCACACTCTGACCTACCATCTTGGTGTCATGAGAGCCAGAAAGCAGCTGGGACTTTGTAAAAGGTTTGAAAAACATCAAATAAATACAGTGTGACTATAAGAACTCATAAGTGAAGTTGACTCTGCTGCTGAGTGGGTGCACAACAAAAAGAGAAGAAAAGGACAACTTCCTGCTTAATGTGAAAATCTTGCTGAATTCTGTCAGAAAAATATAGAAATCTGTGGCTTACACTCACTGAACTTTGTAGAACACGTCTTTCTACTCCTCAACAGGCTTGACTTTGTTCTGATCTGAAAAACAGAAACTAGATCAATCCTCCCAAAAGATGCCTGATTATACATATAGCTACGTTCTACACTGAGAATGAGAGGGATATATTACCCTTCAATATTATACAATGTCAAAAAGCTCTTTCTTAGTTTACTGTAAATAAAATCTCTCCAAGTGTTCACATATATACAGCAAAGATTTTGGCCCTGTAATAGAAATACTTCACATCTAAATAAAATCAAGGCTGTAATGATTGTAAGAGGAATTTCAATATTATTTTGGAGATGAGAAGGTATTTAAATAGGTGGTATTTCCTCAAACTGATATTCTCAGCAAAATTTCTCAAATAAGCAATAAATCAGACTGTAGATATATTTAAGGAAATGTTTTCAACCAAAAGTATGCACAATTTGCTCACACCATGTGCCACAAATGCCAGTTTACTGGCAAAAGACCTGTCCTTAGAGAGTGGCTTTTCCTTTAGAACAGTAAATCACATTGTAATTTACACTTACGTACAATAAACCTAAGCCAAATGGTAGCTCATCCTTTGAAAATGAAGATTAATTAACTTATAAAGGCCATTACTCTAACACCTGTTTTATTTGGAGTTTAATCAACACACCAGAATTTCAGTAGCAAGACCCCCAGAATTCTATTGTGCTTTAAAGAACATCTCTTATTTGTACAGTTTAATATAAGTTCTGCTCAAAAATAAGCAATTGAAAGCAACCTAAAATAGCAGTAACAAATTCCATAGACTGCAATACTTGTGTTAAAATGCCTCAAGCAAATTTATAAGCAATTTCCTAGAATATTCTCTGAGTGTGAAGCATGCAGTTATCAGGAATCCTTATTGCAGATTCTGGCCTCATCACACAGAGGTACCCCCACCCCCAATGTTTGTAACAAAAGCAAAGAAAGTAAAAGCAAGTAAAACACAACAAAATGGATTTTTGAAAGAAAATTGCCTACCTGGCATGGTGTCTATTAGTACAGAACAAATAAATTACATATATTTGAGACAATTCCATAATTTGTACTCTGACAAAAAGACAATCAGTAGATGTCCTCTTACAGGTTAGGAGTTCACACTGCTGTAAGATTTTCTTCAGTGCTAGAGGACAGCTAAAGCTTTCTGATTAAAGGGTTCAGGGAAGTAAAGAGACAAAACACTTTGGATATATTTGTCCATCTTTATGTAGTTTGCTTATTTTGGCACAAGTAATAGTTGTTTACTCTTGAGTTGTTCAAAGTCGATGGATGTCCTATGATTTCTGTCTGACTGGGAGTGAAACTTCAGGAGGCTTTTATTTCCCAGTTACTGGGTGGAAGACACCAAGAACATGTCAAATTCTCCCTTCTTTTCTTGGACATACTGATTCTGCTATGAACTTTATACAAGAGATACTGATCTAAATTCAGGGGAGTGCAATTTAAAAAAAAAATAAAGACTACAGGGTTATAAATACACAAAACAGGAGGGAAGAATACAGATATGAACAAAGTATCGTAACAGAGAACGATTACAAAATAATATCCTAATGCAATTCTCCTCTAATATATCTATCATAAAATATGCAAAACCAAGATCATGCAGAAATAAAAGAATTATAACAGATAACTTCAAATCTCTCCTACAGTACACAGAGACAAGCTTCTTGTCTTTAAATTTTAAATCCAATCTTAGAGACAAAACTTTTTTTTCCTTTAACAAATATAAATGACCTTTTTTCTTGATTTTAATCTTCACTAACTAGGCCTCTTAATCAAAATGACAGATATTACCTCATCACAATATTCAAACACAATGGTATCTTCATATTACAAAAACAAGAGATGAAGGCTTGCATCTTCAACTCTCACAAAAAATATTCTTTGGTATCTCTGGTCTCTTTTGTGGTTAAAATTCAACCAAGACAGGATCAGTGGTCTTCATGGGAAGAAGTTAAACTTTTTGCCGTTAGATTTATCTCTTCAGAGAACAAGACAAAGCTAGCAAAATAGCTGAATATTCCTTGGTACAGATCTTTAATTGATAAGAATCAGTAATTTAAATAATAGCCATAATAATGATTTGTACCTGCTGAGAAGGTAAGACTTTTTCCTCAGTACAATGACAATTTCTTGACCTTCAAAAATGTCATTCTCTGCACACTACTGCTAATTCAGATAATATTCAGTACTAACAAAGAAAGTAGTCTGATATTTTTAAAGCTGAAAAATCCCACTGCTAAATACACAGATAGAAACTTGAGTTTCTAAACACCCTGCTCACACCTCCAATGAAAATACTGGTACAAACAAGAAAGGAAAAACAAATAAGATTGTACACTTAGGGAGAAGTAATCCAAAGCAGGTCTTCCTGATGCTCAGGATGATCCAGCTGGCAATTAGAGCCAGGAAAGCAATCGTGGAGTCACCAGTTTGGTGAGAGGATGACTGAGAAGGGATCTGACTGTGATTTTACTTAGCAGTGAATGTGAGCTTTTTTGCCACATCGTGTACTCTTAGAAATAAGGGCCATCTGATGAATAGAGTAGGAGGTAATTTTAAAGCAGAAAAGACAAAAATATTTATTTACTCATTAAATAGTGCATTTCTGGATCTTACAGCCATGGGCAGCTGCAGAGGCAGATGGCATCAGCATATTCAACAAGGAATCAGAAATGTTCATTGACAACAGGGCCATGATGAATGCTAACAGGATTATGTTGGAATGCATCTTCTCACAACCCTAAGGATAATTCTGAATACTGGGGTTCTAAATGAAAGGAAGTATCCAGGCATGGTGTTACATGGGAGGAAATAGCTAGGCTTGAATATTCTCCCTAAATAGGATTCAGAGTCATCATTGTCAGATAGAGCACTGACATAGATGATTCTCACCCCTTAAGTAATTTCTTACCTTCTAGGTTTTTTTTCTATTTTGATATGACTTCCTACTTAAAAGAGCCATCACCGTCTCTACTTCCTCAGGGACCATTTCTGAGAAAGAGTACTTTTCATTTGGGAAAGGAATTTTAGCTCTTTCTGTAAAAATGAAAAGAAAACCCAAAGAGTCACAGGATGATGTAGATTTTTCACTGTCCCTGCTTCTCCCTTTTTCTGTACCTATCCATGTTTCTTCAGGTTACTGAGCAAATAAATGTGCCTAGACAACAATTCCATTTTATTGAGCCTAATCCATAATTGGTAGGGCAACAATCTATGGCTACCAAAGGAACAATTCTTTTTAAACTGATCAGGCATCTGTCCTCTCAGATCACACTGAATGATCTCAAATAACTGTGGTTTTATTACCTTGGCTATTCAGCAAAGCTGGCAATTGCATATCTGAAAGTTTGGAAAAAAAGGCAAGCATTTGCTTTATGCAAAGTTTATACACAACTCTGAAAACTAGAGTTGTCTTGTTACTTATTTTAAGAGATAATATTTGACATTAATACTATCAATCTTCTGGCACTCTTTGAGGACTTCACTAACAGCAGGGATATATTTTTCTAATATTAATTAATTATATATGTTACTAGGTAGTTTATCTAATACAGGCTAGTAAACTGCAACACAGGAAATTTAATTATTTTTCTGAGGTCACATAGTGGAGCCAGCAGAGGAAAGAGGTCACAGATGAGACAATTCCTAAAGCTCTTTCATCCATCTCATTAAACTGACAATTCTCATTTCAAACTATTTGTTTTCTGTTACATGAGGACTGGTATTTAGAAAGCATTTCTTTTGTTTGAAACAGAGAGCAAAGTGACTTGTGCAGCAAATGACTGAGGCATAAACACTCACAGCCATTAGAAAGGTGGGTCTGGATTGTGCAAAACAACCTCATTTGCTGCACAAGCCGATTTACATCCGCAATTATGACAACTGTGGGCATAACTGATGACACACATTTTAACCACCTCCTTTGCATGAACAATTATGTAGTTAAATGTGCAGCGTGCAGTGAATTGCACCCACAAAATCAGAGGCTGAGATTAGGCCTTTTTTAAAGAGCGACGCCTTACAAAGTGCCAGATAATTGTATACCCCATAAAAGAGAAGAGGGGGTTTATTTCATGACAGTTTTTAAGAAAATAGCACCATTTAAGTTAATTATCTGTGTTGGCTCATTTGAACACCTGTTGGGTTTAATTCATCAGCACCTGGTGCCAACTGTAAGTAACAGGCCTGGGGGTCACTAATTGACAGATTATGTTATTTAGGTTTCTTTTTTTAATTTCAACTGTTGTTTTTTTCTTTTTCTACACAATTTTTAGTAAGCAAAGTTTAGCGGGATTCAAGGCAAAAAGCAGATATAACCAGCTACTCTTGGAGAATGCAATAAAGTATTTTCTCCATGAACATGTGTAACATACAAAGGCTGAAGCCTGATGAGCACCCATATTCTCTTTATCTCACTGATATATACACCAATTTTAAAATACCAAGGAAGAGGACTGGTTGAAGTGATCATTAGCAAGAACTGTTCAATGCATTAGTCTGGAATATTTTAAATAGACATCTTAGGGGACAGTAATTCAATTATCAGTTCAGGGGGAAAAATATAGCTAACACCAAGAGCAGGAAACAGAATGGGAAAATTCTTGATTTATGATAATTGGATATTGAGAATATATTAATCATTCCACTGAATGAATTAAAATCGGGTAGAGTTAAACAGATAAACTTTCAAATTAGTTATGATACACAGTAAATGGAAGAATAAAGTGCCTGAAAATAGTAAGGATACCTCTGATACTGTTGGAAAGTTGAGACAGACAGAAAAAATCTTGATGCATAAAGAAGTCTTGGTCTAAAAACAAGTCCAATATAACTATGGAATTAAAAGCAATAAATTGACTCTGCTCCAAACTGCCCCAAATTGCAAGGGTATAGAGGTGCAGGTGCACAAAAAGATCCAAATCCAGAGAGCTGAGAAAATTTAAGATGGGAAAGTGAGAGCTCTAAGCAGATTTCTTCTCAGAATTGTTAGGCATACTTAGGGATCTTAATACTTCATTGACTCAATTTTTTTAAGTCCTCACATACTTTTGGAAATGTGCTTAAGTAATTTGCAGAACAGATACACAAGTATTTTGCTGAACTGGAGTTGCAATTCAGACACAAGAGGAGTTGAGCTTTAGGCATTTGACTTCCCCGTAAAAGTCAATCTGAAAAGAAAGGAATCTCACATGCTGAAAGTTTTATATTTTAGGGTCTTGCTTTTCCTCTTCAATCAAGCATACTCACATACCTGTAAATTTCACCAAAAATCACAGCAATAATACAGAATTCTAAATCAGAGCTCACAATCAATGTGCTCAAAAGTTCTTCTGACAGAAATAAAAATCAACACAGAAGAAACAAAAACTAAACCACCCCACCCTCGGAAAGGACTCACCAACTTCCATTAAACCAGAGCTAAGAAAATATCAAATTCTCAGGGTGAGAAGTGAAGAAAATGAGGAAGAATATTCTTATACTTAAAATATAACACAATCCTTACAATACATAGGTAGGAAATGGAATAGAGATTATTTTTAAAATGTAGCTTAAATTAGTTGGAAATTATAATATCAAACCAAAGTACATGTATCCATAAAGATATTTATTGCGAAATTAGATTTACTCTATGTTTCAAAAATAATATACTCATTGTATATGTAATGTTCTGTGCAGATAATGCAGAAATACCATATAGTGGTGATACAGTCTTTGTGTTTCTTAGAAACTTAAAAATATTCTGTAATCCTGTCATCAATTTGGCTCTTACTTTTTAGCAGATGTAAAAAGTTAAATGTGTCAGGAAAAGTTTTAACTGGTATAGAGATCAGAATAATCAAAACTGGTAACAGGACTGCACTAATTAGTATTTCTGGTAAATAATTAATCATCAACCCTTTGCATAGCCCCTGGCCAAAACTCTATATGGTCTCAAACTGACAACACATAAACCTCCAGAGGGATCCACTGACTTGAATTGAGCTTGAGGTCATTTGTTTAGCTCTAAGAACAAGGTAACTTTTAAATTAAAATTTTTATTGTTAAAGTATTGTTCTGGAATATAAGACTGCTGCACCTATGTTTGAAATGCCAGTTTTAATCATAGAGAATTACTTGTGACTTCATAAATTTTTGGTACACATGGTAGGGATTTCCTGGTGGGAGACTGCAGTGCCAAATGCATTTTTCTCCTATGCAGAAGCTCATGTGTCACATGGCTCCAAGGGGTTAATTTTTTTACACACAGAATTCTCTACATGATAATGCACTTCCACGTTCCTCATCTGGCTATTGTAAAATCACAGAGGCTGTGAAGGCAAAGACATGAAGTAGAAACTGGTGTCCTGATTTTCAGTGGTACTGAGAGTATCTGCAACACCTGCTGAAGTAAGGAGGGAGCCACAGGTGTTCCGTAGCTCCGAAAACCAGGTCGTTATTAGGATAACTTCAGGAGCATTTCTTTAAGAATTTGGCACAGTGAGATTTTTCACTTTAAGTGCCACTTGAAGTCCCTATGTCTTATTTTTATGCTCCTCTAAAAATCTAGTTTTTACCAGGAATGGACAAAACGTTGAACACTGCAATATGTAATGTATGTGAAAACCAGAAGCATCATAGGAGAATGCCAATAAAGCAACTGGGGGCTTCAGCTGGAACATGCAGATGGAATGTAGAAGGTATGGAACAGGAGAAGACTCTCCTTCACCATCTGCCTACTGAAGCTGAGGAATAAATTTTTACAGGAGTGAGTTGGCTGCATGGTGCTTAGGTGCCAGCTGGGGTTAAACCATGACAACAGTCCTTTTTGGTGCCTGCTGTGAGGCACAAAGGGTTGAGTAACAGACAACACTGGCTGCTCACCTACAGGAAAGGATGAAGCATGAAACCGAAGTCACTGTCCAAAGCACTGGCTCATCCAGAAAATTTTCCCTCAAGGAAGTAGTGGGAACTGTTAGGAGTAGATCATCTGGAGGTACAAATGACTTCAGTGTATTTCCAGAGCTCATATCTGATGGTTTCTTACTCAAGGATGTCTGTAGGTCTCAGAGTGCATTCTCTGGCATGAGGGAATTCTGTCATCAGCCTATGATGACCACCTCTCAGCATTTAGAAACCATTCAAACTCAATGAAAAAATTTAAAATATAGTTCTGCATTGAAACTAATGCTTAAAGTTGAAGTGAAAATGGAAACAAACTAATACAGGGTTGCATTTCTGTATATTTTGTAGATAAGATATCCAGTCTGCTACCTACCTCATAAAAAAGGAAAATTATCACAAATCAAAATCTTCTATGTCTGAAATGTTGTGTAGTATGGAGAGAATGAATGGTTTACTATGAACTTGAGGAAGGTCTTGTTACATGCAATGATGTTCATATGGAAATTAGTCTCAAACTCCATGAACATACATGGTGAGAAGTCATGAAATCACATGGGTGGCAGTTTTCCATACCTTCATTTCCATGAAGTGAAAACAGTGTGGCACTCATAGTATGGCAGGGCAGAGCTGGAGGAAAATTGCCTCATTTTCCAGGCCATTGTAGAGTTACAAATTTGGTTGTGGCTATTCTCCCACACACAAGAATGCAATGAAATCTTGGGGGAGAAAAAGCTTCCTGTTCTGCTCTACTTAATTAGCAGGAAGGAAGAAAGCTGCAGGCTAGTCCAGAATGGCTCTTTTGTAGAGGAAGGTGTGAGGCAAAACCAGTGCTCCATCTTGAATAGAGAGAGCTACTTATCCTCCCACATACCAGAATACTTTGCAGTGATTCACAGGAATTTCTGTTTCTCAATGGTACAGAATCCAGCTGGGGAAGAAATTAGGGTTTGCTATCATGGATTATCTTAAAGCAGCAGCCACGTCCATTCCCTCTCCTTTAATTTCAACTACAAAATAGCACAAGTGTTCCATGAGATAACTGAAGGTTCAGTAGTCCCACAGTGACAGGATCTGCAGCCCAGCCAGCAAGCTGGGGGCTCTCAGGTTCCCTTCCAGCATTACTTGCTTTCAGAATGGCCCTGTAGCTCAAAGTTCTTTTTATCTTTAATTTAAAAAGTAAAGAAAAAGAAAAAGTTTTATAATTGAATTACTCAAACCTGACCCAAACCCATACTTCCATATTATGTCAAAACCTATAGGAAACCAGGTGAAGTTGGTTTGGGCAAGGAATACAGTGTAAAAATTCTCTTAGTTAGCAGGTTTATCAGAAGCCCATGGGATACAAGCAAAACATGCTAATGGATTTGGGAGCTTTGGATCAGAATTCTAACAAGTGTTATATTGATTGGACTGCATTTTTTTAATTTTCCAACCTACTGGGTTCCACTGAGACAATACAGCAACTTTATATACCATAAAATGAGAGGTACAATGCAAAGGAAAGAAATTGCATCTCTTCAAAATCCAGCTATCCACTGGTTATCAAGTAATTTATTAGCTGTGATTTGGTGAACAGCATTAACTTTCAGAAGTAGTTTCAAAACTTGTTCTTCTAGGAACAAAACCCACAACTATAAACCTCTCATTTCCACAAACAAGACACATTTTGAACTGAGTGCTTTAATACAGCAGAGACCTTTCTTCTTGCAGTACTATGAAATTAATTCACATCATTTATGTCAATTTATTTTTAACATCAATTTTGCTTTTCAGAAAACATGTACTACTTAAAAGCTAAGGAAAACACCACAACCGCTGTAATTGTGGAATTCATTGCAATGTAGTCAACATTTATTCTGTGAGAGTATTGTGTACTTACCAGCCTTGGAAACTGTTTCCCAGACCAAATTTTTCAAAGCAGAGGTCTTCCCTTCTTGTTAAAAGTTCTAAAGCTTTTCTTCCAAGCTTGCTATAAAAAGTACAAGAAAATTAGGATCAGTGAATGAATACCTACTATTTTTCACAGCTAAGGCAAAAACTGTATTATGGGATCACTCTGAAATCAAAAAGTTGGCCGGACTGGGAAAACTTCAGAGAACTCTACAAAAGCGACTCAAGTTCTAAAAATGTGTCTCTCAGAAAGATTTAAAGGAAAAAGGTTATGAGGTTAAGAGGTGATTTAATCTTTGTCACTAGGTATCCACAGAGGTAAAAGGTAATTGCTATTATATGATTTTTTTTAAGTAGTAGCCAAAGGTTTACCAAGAAACAACTGCAGTATCAGCTAGGAAATATTAAACTGAGCACATAGAGCACATTACTCCCTAATTCACCCACCCAAATCCCTTGGCTAACTTGCTGCCACTGTGCGCAGTGTTTCTATCTCAGAAATAATGTTTGCTGCAAACACTGTGTACTTATAATTTCTTTTGATTCCATGTCAAAGTAACATCTTCCATCAAGCAATTCAAAAATTGTGTACTAGCAACCACTATATTGCAGTAATGAGAACCATCAGTAATTCATGGCCAGTGTTTTTTAGGATACTGGGTTAATAACAGTCACAAGAACTGAAATAGCCACAAGACAAAACAGACCACTCTCAATTTTGGCACTGGAGTCCCAATCAGCTCTCTTTCTAATTTAGGGTTTAGCTCAAACAAAGTCATGGATACACTATAAGAATTACTAGATACTTTTATTCTGTAGGGTTTTATTCTGTAGACTTTTTTACATTAAGACAAATTAGTTATACATAGTAGGTTCTTGTAGCCCTCAAGTCAACTGTACTGATGTTCAGAACTCAGCTCTAAGTTCTTAAAATCTATGAAATATGTTCAATTCTCAGCCTAGGGTGCTACTCTTCATAGAGTAGGAGTAAATTAAAGCAACTCTGATTCACAGAAAATTACAGAAGTCTAGATATCCTTTTACTGCTCGGTTTTTCAGAACAAATAAATAAAGCAGAAATTACTGGGAAAAACAAAGCATCATTTTCAATTCTTCACTCTTTGTTTTGCTATTTAGATGTACCTCTTTTACCTATGTAGTGTGACTGTTGCCCTGTTTGGCCTCATCCAAAGTTATTTATCAGTAGAAATAGGATAACAAAAAAAAAATTTCAGAAAAATGTGAAGACTTACCCATAAGTGTCCATTTTAAGACTGCATATGTTCATAAAAATATACCTCAGCTGCATTCTTGTCCTGTGTCTATTTTCTGTTATTTTGAGTAAAATATTTGAATAAATGTGGTACCTGAATGTTCAATTTAATCTTTCTGTGTCATCTGATTTCTTTACACTTAATTGTAAAGAAATTTACTTGTATAAAGTAAATTTGGATTGTATTCTTAACAATGTGGAAACAATTAAATAAAAAAAGGAAATATATATTTAACTGAAATCAATGTATTTCTATTTAAAAAATAAGTTTTAATATCAGACACTTGGTATTTAGTTTCTGTGACTATGTACCAGCAGGAGTATTAGCCAGAAACATCAACTCTAAATGATTATTAGAGAATATACTTTGAAAGTGAGTATTGATCTGTGTTTTACTAACCACATAGAATGGAAAACCATACCATGAGGTCTGTGTTTTCAATCAAAACTAACAAAGATTAAATTCCTAATAGATTTTACATCATACTATTCATGCATAACTGACTTGCAAGAATTACGTAGCAAATACTTTTGAGAAACTAATACTCCTTTTTATGACCATTTAAAAGAAAACAAAAATAAGAAGCTAACTTCATCAAATAAATTATTTGCAGCAAATATTTTTTTTTAGTTCTATTCCCAAAACACAGAAGTAGGTACTAAATAATGTAGTTGTCACATCATGGTGAAGGATGCCTGTCAAAGCAAAATATTGTTGTTCCATTCACATGGTTTTAATTGTTAAGGTAAAACATAAAATTAATATTTTGGTGCATTTCCCCCAAAACTTTTAATCTCAAAATGTCTTTGACACAAGTTGCTGTTTTCTTTTATCCTCCAGTTCTCCTTCCCAGTCTCCCTCAGGACTTAAATCCACATGGAACTCAATTTAAGGAGCAGAAAAGGGGCAGAATGCATTCATTTCAAGACATGATACCCTAAGTATTGGCTGGTGACAATGCCCATTATTCTGCTATGCACAGATAGGACTAAATTCTCTCCAGACTGAGGCAGTGACAGGCAACAGATAACTAGCTGAAGAAATCAAGTTAAGCAGGTGAAACTTATCACACGGCACCTCGAAAATCTGTGAAGAAATTTTCTGTGCCTTTAGAAAGGAGCAAGAATTACCACACTTTCTTAATAGGTTTCTTATTGCTGTAATGCAGGAAGTAGTTTATTAGGCATCCCATTCAGCTGCACAAAGGTTTTTGAGAACTACTGTGGGGACCAGAGCACACCTGGAAGAATGAGGAAAAAATGCAATAGTGCAGAATGCCCAGGAAAAAGAATCTCCTGACCCCTTCCTATTAGACAGCAGCACATGGGCCACACTCTGGGAGCGTGACAGGCAGCAGGGCTCTTGCTGCTCTAATCCTTCAATGTGCTGGCACATTTTTGTATTTTAATGGATTTTCTTTTTGCTGGTTACTATTGTGGATGCTTCTGTTAGTATGTGTTAAGACGGAAATTAAATGGGAAGTGTAGAGTACAGCTTAAATTGCACATAAAATTCCACCAGGCCAGCCTTGCCTCACCGTGCAGAGGAAACTGCATTAACAGAGTTCTAGAGTCACCCCAGGGCTTGTGTCCCTCTCCCAGGGGCAGACAGAGCCTGTGCTGGCAATAACAGCCCTGGTATCAATATGGAATATGCCATCTGCATGGTCAAGGGAGCCAGGGCAGCCAGGAATTCAGCAGGGAAGCATTAGCTGGAGCCAGGAAGGGTCAAAGCAGCACTGGTAGCAATAATACCTCTAACAGTATCCTTAAGCCCATTAGAGGAGCACCAGGAGCATGAGCTATTATTCAGAGTGGAAAGAAAAGCAATTTGCAAAAGCAGAATTAAAATCAGAAGATGATCTTATGGCTTTTGTATTACTGTTTTCAAATTAAGCAATAAAAAGGAGTGTGAATTGCGTTCTATTAATTCATACACAGTGTTTTCATTCTTGGGTAGTCAACACAACAAGGGGTGAATTAATGCTACTTTGTTCTGACACTGTTGTGATTACAAAATGCTAATTTTAAGAAATATTTATATTGCTCATTAAGGAAGAAGGTCAGAAGTTCTAGGCTCCAGCTGCAATCAACACAGTTCACTGCTCTGAATTTTACAAGTTCTGAGCTGTGAATTGTGCTGATTGCAGGCACAGCTCTGGATTCTTATTAGCCAGTCGAACCACCCTAGTTCTACCAAACATTTTATAATGTATTCTACTATGCTGTACAAATCCTACTACTACAATGCAGACATTAATATCATGAAGTACAGCAATAAAACTCAATCTGTATCAGCATAAATTGTACACATGGATTTTAGAAATAAAAAAAATGAATAACAATAAAGGCAATAAAGCTATTTGCTTTGTTGTGCTGACACAAGAAGAAAAGTGAGCTAATTGTACAGAAAAGAAGCTGAGGAACCAAAATAAAGTGAAAAGAAATATCAAACTAAGAAAAATCCAGAAAAAAGGAAATTGTGAAATTGTGTCTGTATCCACATGTCCATGTACGAAGTCATAGATTATGAAAGAGCTCAGCTGTATGCAACAAAAGTAAAACAATCACAGAACAGAAATAATAATCAGTGATTGTGGTGTTCTAATATACTGGCATTAATGCATTATCTGGTGGCAACTGGGAGAAGAAAAACACAAAGTGGGAAGAAAAAACATGCAAATGCATTATGACAGAAAAAAAAAATCCCTGAAAAAAGTGACATTTTAGTTGCATCATAGGTACAGTAATTTACATCCTTTACAATAACTAGTTTTTAATTATTGGGGTACCTTTTCATATTTTTTTAGCTAGTAGAGGCAGGGTAAGATTTTTCAGAGCGGAATTTGTAGCTAAGACAAATGTTCTAAATGCTCAAAGACTTCGATGTTAATATCCATGTAGTCTTATAAATGTAAAGCTTCATTTCTTCCTCTTATACCAGCAAACTCATAGACTTCCAAGACATACAGTTTACCTGCAGAGGCGACCTGGCAGCCCTGGAACATCTCAGTTACAGAGTTACCACAGTCAGAGGTGGAGAAGGAAAGCCTTTACCCTGATTGAACAGTTTGTGTAATCCATGTCAGAATTTGACCGATAATCTGTAAATCAACTACTCGGTCCTTATTTATAGATCCAGACAACAATGAAAAAGAGAGGCCTAAACACTCAGTTTGATTTTATGGTGCTTCACTGCAATATTCTGTTATTTCCAGATGATTTAGGGGTCTATATATCAAATACTCAATTTTAATATTGAACTGTATCTTTTACTTAATTTTGCACAGAAAATTTTATTGTTTATATACAAGCAATTATAAAAGCTCACTCTTTTGCAAAGATTTAGCACACAGGCTTATTTTTTATTTCAGTGCAAAATTGTAAGTACTTGTATTATAAATGGATCTGTACATTTTATATTACTTCTACAAGCTACTTACAGCATGTACATAATGACACCTGTGCTCCAAATGTCACAGTGTTGGCTGTAGTCACAGGCACTGATAACTTCATGGGCTGCCAACCAAGCAGAAAAAATAGTATTAATAATAGAAAAAAAAAACTTTTAAATGCTTAAATACAAAGCATGAAGAATGTGCTGATGTGGTATAATTTATTCCCATATGTAAAGAGGAACCAACAGCAGATGTTTAAATGAATAATGTACAGGCCTTAACAATTCATGCTGATGTGTCCTCACTTTTATCATTTAGCTGTTAAGGGGGTGGTGACATTGTGACATTAGCTGTGTGATTAAACTTAGTACTCTTCTTCTCCACCGTAAGTTATTAAAGCACTGCTCATAACACACTGACTTAAAGTACTGCAAGACGTCACATGAACTTGGTTTTCTACCAGACACAAGGGTAGCACATAAGAACACGAGGTTTTTGTAAAACACAAAGCCTCTGTTTTCTTGAACACATTGGATGATGAACAAAACCTGTGCCAAAATACTATCAAATGAAAATTTCCAAACCCACTATTTCAGTCCTAGATTAAAATTTACAACTTAGAAGTTATTCACTTCTCACTTTACATTATTTCAGCCACACGTCAGAAAGATGCTGGTTTGGGGCCATCCCAGTGAGATTTTATCTGCTGCATCATGGGAGATGTGGTTGAGTTCACAGCAAGATCTATGGTTTTTAATTCCAGAATCAAAGGAGGTGACATATTTAGTCCCAGTAAGGAACAAAATATAAACACCTTCACACAATGGAAGGGGAGATTGACAGTGAATATTTTATTTGGTGTTGTCCCACCAAATCATAAAAGCCTGTTGAACTGTGATCTCAGATTTTTTTACACCTTAGGTAGGCACCAAGCTTCAAATATCTCATTATTATGACAAGGATCTTGAAAAGATTAACTTAATAGTTTGATAATGCCACAAATGGTAAATAAGATTTTAAAGGAAATTCTAACCATTAATATTGTCAAACTGGCCAAACCTACTGTAGGGATTCATTTTTAATCAATCACTTTGATAACATTTTAAACTATCAGTAATTCATGCTATTAACATACTGGGAAAACTTATAAAATTATATACATTTATATACTTAAATACATATCCTACACAAAATAAAACTACCAACTCAGGAAGTTGGTATTACTTTTATATCTTTTCTTTATTACTAAACCGGTCTGATTACATTTTGAATTTCTATGAGTCGCACAGAGAAGGAGGGAGGATACAAAAAATGGAAATAAGACCAAAAGGAAAGCATAAGCATAGAGGGACAAAATCAGAAAGAAAAAATGAGGAGCAAATAGCAAGGGATGTAATGAAAATATCTGTAATAATATGAGTGGTGGGAAGACAGTGAATAAAGACAGCAGTGTTGTATTCAAGCAAGAACACAATTGATTGATGATGCTTAGAAGGCAAATGTATTTAATGTCTTCTTGCATCAATTTTAACCAAAATGTCAAGTGCAAGCAGTGGATAGGCCAATCAATATCAATGACAAAGGGGCAAGACCTCAGTCTTTTACAGAGAAGAGAAAGGTTAGCAAGTACTTGAGTTGAAAATTTTAAAATCAGCCATAACCGATAAAATTCATTCTGGAGTACTTTAAAAGTGACAAGACTTTTCAGAGCTATTAGGTCTTCAAGAGCCATTAGTGGAAGGCAGATAAAATACTTGAAAACTGAAAAAGGCAATCATGGTATCTATCTGTAAGAGAGCAGAAAAGCTGGCATCAAAGAATTATAGAAGTATCCCATTAATTTTAACTCCCAAGAAAATACTGGAATTAATAGGCACCTAGAAGAAAACAAAGAGGCAAGCAACAGATATTATGCATCTGTCAGGAGCAAATCTCCATGCAGCACAGGCTGACGGGCTTGGGGTTACAAGAGGAACATAAAATGTCACACACCTCTATTTTAGTAAGGATTTTGATACTGTTTCCCATAAATTATTTTGTAATCCAAATTATTGTGTTTAATGTAAGAATTTAATACATTAAAATATCACACGAGCAATGTATGGGTCCACAAAACATGCTTCTCAAAAAACAGTTGTGACTTGTTTTTGTCGAAGTGGAATGCCGTGTCAAGGTGTGTTTTGTAGCTGTCTGTCCTCTTTAAAGAACAAGAGACCAAAAGAGAAGTGAAAGAACAGATTGCTGACAATCGGAAGGTGCCCTCCTGTTCGTTATATCTGTGCTGGGTAGGGGAGGAAAATAGCAGTCTGAAAATGTGAACTGCAGTTCCACCCTTTTCCTTTCCCTATGCTCAGGATTCCTCCACCTCCCTCAGGTCAGCTAGAGCAATTCTGCAGCTGCAGGTGAGTTAACTGAAACTTTGTAATGAAAAAAGTGATTAGACCACGGCCTGCAGGTATGAGTTTCAGCTCATTGTCAAACTGAAGGTTCGGGGCAGACAGCAGGAAAAATTTCTAGGAGGATAATGAAGCATCAGAATAGATTGCTTGGGAAGATCATGGAGTCTCCATTACTGGAGGTCTTTAAGCACACTTTGCACAAATGCAATGACCTCATCAGCAATGACCTCAGTACAGCTGAGCTTCCTCCTTTGGACAGAGAAATAAATCAAACAACTCAAGGCCCCTTGCAGTGATGAGACTCTATGTTTCTGTCATGATTGGTAAATTGGAAAGTAATTCTATCCTCTGCAACCCCCTCACTTAAAGAGTATTTAATGTTACCAGCATTTAATAAATCAGAATGTTGGAAGGACTAATTATCTTCCCCCAAAAGGATTTTTTTTTCCTTCAGTTTGTTATGAGCAAGTTGTGAAATTTTCTGGTATAAACTGTTGAGGAAAAGACTCCACAGAATTAAAAAGTGAATGCTATGTTGGATAACAGAGTGAAGTATGCTATAGCATGCAGTATAAATCAGAAAAGGTTACAAATCTATCTTATGGAATGCAAAGTTTTCATTGCCTAAATAGATAATGAAAAAGCCCTGAAAAGCATGTCCTTTGGGCAGGCTATGTCATAATTACCTGCTTTTGTGGTGTTGGGAGTTTTTAAACTTCCACGTCAACATCAATTATTAATTAGTCTCATACACTGAGGTAGGCACATTTTTGGGATGGAAATTGTCTAAAATAATTGATTATTATTTATTCCCACTGTTTAGCTGGAGATTCTTATATTTTTCTGCAGCACATCAGAAGCCACAAATTAGCTCTCTGTCACCAGAGAGAGGTTACCACCAGAGTGATACAGAGTTAAAAGAAGTCTTACCAAAAAGGTAATAGTCAACAAATGTCCATCAAGAGGACAGTTCAAAGAGTGGAAAAAAAATGCTGTTTTTTTTTNGGTTGTTTTTTTTTTTTTTTTTTTTAAGCAAGGTAGGGTAAAGCCTTATTCAAATGCAATACATGGAGAAGTCAAATTCTTCAGCATACTTTTATATGTTACACTTTTCATATCATAGTCTGTGAGACAATACGTACATCTGAAGATATCAATATCTGTGAGTTCAGAAAGGAATGTCCTGATACTGAGAGGTGGCTTGAAAAAGAAGATTTTTCTATACATATTAACAAAATTTTATCTCAGCCCCATGCCAGTATGCACCTGTGCCATGTACTCATGTGTCATATGGAAGAACCTCTTTCACCAGGAGCAAGCCACGTCTGGATTTGTCCTATAATTCTGTCTGCATATCCTGCCCAAAACCAGAAAATCATAAAGGTCCAGGAAGACTTCCTCACAGACAAAAAGAGGAGGCTGTGAACCTTATCCGGACATGTAACGTTAGATGTCTCAAGCCTGAAAGTCTAAAATACTTAAATGTTGTTTTTAGTGGTTTTTTTTTTAATCCCACGTTGTGTGATGGACCTTCACTTTCCTGTAGTCACTTTAATTGCTGCTGGCCACACCAGCTTTGGGGCTTCGTTCTGTATTTTTCCACTTCTCCCATTAAAGTCATTCAGAAGTTATTCTCCTCTGAAATGAAAGGAACAAGCAAACTGAGGAAAGATCTGACCTCATTCACAGGAACATAGAAAAAATGCTTGCACCTTGCAGGAGAGATGACAGAGTGTGCTAGCTGCTGTTCCAAATGGTTATATAAAGCAAGGCCATGGAAAAAGAACAGCTGGCCATGGTAGTTTCTATTGACAGAAGTGGTGAGTTGACTGAAAGGATTGAAAACCTGTGGAAAAGACAGAAATTTTATCAATGTCCTACCTACCTGTCCTCTTGTCAGGAAGAAAGGCACATGCTGCCCCAAACTGAAGGATACAGAGAAATCCACAATGACGTTCCTTAAAATGAGCATGAGATTATATAAAAATACACAGGTCTAAGAAACAGAAAACAGAGCTTTGCAATCTGGATTTATCCATTATAAATTATTGAGTTGTCCAGTTGTGGACATAAAATACTTCTCAGCCTATTTACTATCCCAGATAGTAAATTCCCAATCCAACAATTCAGTTCTACAAGATGATGCCTACATTTTAACAGTAACTACTACTAAAATAGCAAATTAGTGATGCACAATTAACACATGATTTATAAAGCATCAAAGACTATTTTCTTCAATACAAAAGAAGCTGTAAGCATATGGAACGTGTTTAGGCAGCAAATATTTATTAATATCAAAAGAATCCTATAATATACTTGTATTTCAATCAAGACACAGTCTAAATAGGCTTTTTTCTGAATTACCAACAGATTTACTTTAAATTGAAAACATTCTTAATTTGAATATTAATTACATCTCACAGCATCTGCTGGCTCCCTATAACTAATGGCTTGGGACTATGCAAATGTAGATCTGGATGAACAAGTTATGGTTACTTTAAGGAATTTTTTTTTAATTGACCAAGAAATGTACTTATCATTTAAAAATAAAACACTCTTTTCAACAGTGGCTCTTAGCTTCCCAATGATTTTTTTCTCCCTAATAACACCATTTAGTAACTCATTTCAAAACCTACTAGTAGGTATCAAAGTCAGATCTCCCAGTAATATCTGGATATTAAAAATGGTTCTTGAAGCCAAACTGCTGCAATTTGTCATCTTACCTTTATGTTTAATTTCACTTCATTTACTTCATTGATGTCACTGCTTTTAACTAAAATGTTTTCCAGTTTTAGATCTCTGAGCACAATACCTGCCAAGCGAGAGTGAGAAATAAAATGTTATCAGTTACAGTGAACATTTTCTGACAGAAACATTTTAAAACCTTTTGATTAATTCCTATGAGCAGTTCCCATGCATTTTACTCTAAACTGGTGGCAGTCTAACAAAAACCATCTTCCTCACTTCTTCTGGGGAGTCATAAAAGAATTTCAAATTTTGAAATCTCATTCCTCACTACAATCCTGTAAGAAAGGCAAAAGTACACAATTGTTCCTTTAAAATCAGATAATTTGACATAATCTAACAAAAAAGTAGAGTGTATCTTGTCTATTTACCAAATTTGCTCCTGTTTTCGTACCTGAAATTCATTTTTATATACCAAACCAGTCAAGGGTTTTTCCCTTTTGATGAGGGCCCAGAAGAAACAAGGCTTTGTACAAGGCACCATTCCATAATGCTATATATCTCTCTGGAAAAGGAGGTAAAGGAAGGGCTCCTAAAAGCACTGTGTTGTAACAAAGAGGTTAATAATTTTTTTGCAGAAAACCTCAAGAATTCGAGGTCCTGCACCATCTACAAAATCTAAATTTTTGGCTGGATAGGTTAATTCTCTTGTGGACTGCGCAGAATTGCCATGGTTCTGCGTGGTGGATGAAAATGTTGATTGAACCCTAAATATAACATTCGCTGTTAGGAAGTATCAGGAACAATCCACTTCTGCTTTTTTACCTCCTGTAATACACTATACATATGACAACTGAACTAAGTTAAAATTATAATGCAAAGCAGTTGCAAGCTAAGAAATAATAACACAGTTATTGCCATAGCTGGTGCAGAAAGAGAAACATAAGAAAATGGCAGCACATATTGTGTCTGTAAGAATAATAAAGTTCTAAAAGAGCATTCATGTGATGCATTTTACTTCATCAGATTATTTTTATCCTATGAAATAAATAATAGATAAAATACCAATCATTAACTGTTTTTAAATGTATGAACACTTAAAATCAATGAACATATGGGAGAAGCAGAGAAATGTAATTGCAGTTTTTGAGCAGACATGCTATTGCTGAAGCAAGGCTTTGAATGATGTGTCCTGTCTCATTTTCTGTAAAATGCCCTTTACCACAAAGCACTTTTTTAAGTTCTCCATCCTCCCACAGTTCCATTACAAGATATGTCTGCTAATATTATTAAAAGGAAGAATGTAATGATTTTGTTCTCTCTGAGTTTAATTTCTTCAAATGTAATAACAATATATAATTAATTGCAATGCTCCAGCTCTAGTGATGACCTAGAACCCAAATGCACTTAGTACTTTATGCACAGAAGGCAAAATACAACTGACTAGCCACAAATATTGTCAGTACTGTGTTTACTACAACAAACCCTCAAGCTTTCAAAACATATACATTTTAAAAATGTACAAAAATACAGTGATTTCAAATCAAGGGCTAAGTATGGATTTAGCTTAAAGCCTCTACCATTTAATGCATTAAAAATGGCTTTCAGAAAACCATTACCGACCCTTGAAAAAAAGTAAAATGCAACTTTTCAGCAACTAGGAATCAAAACTGTAATACTTCAAACAAATGAGACTTCCAAACAATTCAATATCCCAAGAAAAAAAAATCCTCCACATGCAGCTAACAGCAAATATTGTTTTACATATCCTACTGCAGTATTTATATTATATGCTGCCATTATAAAGTCCTGAAACCTTATCTGTCAGCTCAGCCACAAAACTTTAGGCAAAAATTTGCACCGTGGTTTTCATACTGATTGGTGAATGGAACACTTTTTTTGTTCCTTATTTTTACTTTATTGATAACAACTCAAAAAAATACTTAAACAAGAAACGCATTTCAATTGCATATATCCTTTGAAGAGATTTGGTTACTTTGCAATCTAATATGCAAATATATTCTCAATTACTCTTTCATGAAAGAATAAGAGCCCTGAATTACACAGTTTGACAGAAGAGTTTGAGTGTTTTCAAAACTTATGCTGTTTCAGGTTTCTGCCACAGGGGCAATGTATGAGACACAAGGGACTACCTGAAAAATGAAAATAAACATCTCCATAGCTGAAAAGAGAAATTCTGTGTCTAATATGACCTGTGTCCTGGTGGTCAAACAGATATTGGAAGAGGAGAATCATCAGATAATAAGAAAGCTAGGAATAATATAAAGAACATCACAATCTACAAGACATTTACTCTTTTCCTGAAGTTTTTTAATAGCTTATTTTTCGACAGCAGTCTTGTGTTTCGCTTCAGTTATCATCCCAAGGCTACCACCTTCTAGTTTCCTTCCAAATGGATGAATTTCATCAAAAAACAGATAATCATATAAAGTACTGCAACTATTTAAAAATCTTACTATACTTACTATACTGATTATCCATTAATATAAACTCATCTAAACCTTATAATCATATGTGCAAAAGATATTTTCACTATCAGAGAAGCAATCTGATTTTTTCAAAACAAATATTTGCAGAATTTTCTATTCAATATGTTTCAGTCTTCATGCATGTTTGTTCTAAAGCTTAGGATAGCAACTTGCAGAGTTTGGTACAAGTTTTCTGCTTCACTTTAAAAAGTGTCATGAGCTGCCACCTGTCATTGTCTGGAATTCCTCTCTGTTTTCCATCAAATTTCCACATGATTTCTGGAAAATTCCACTCCTGCTTTCTAGGAGAGCCCATCCACACCCCAAATCATAGAAATTTAACTCCTTCTTTGTAGGAGTGCACTTCACTGCTTTCAAAGAATATATTCAGCTTTGTGGGAAATTTTCCACATATTCCAACCTTTCCACGATTTTTCCAGTGCCCATAACTTTGCACAAGATTTCTGGGAATTTCCCCTTTGCTTTATAGCACTTCCTTGGGTGCTTTTGGGGGAATCCACACCCAACTTCCCAGAAATTGTAAGCGTGTTGTTGAAAGTATTCACTTTGGCTGCTCTCCTTCTTTTTCCAGCTTCCACTTTCTAGGCTGTACCACTTCATTTTTCAGGAAATTTCCCCTTTCTCTGCAGGTGTTTTTCTCCATGTCTTTTTTTTGGAAAATCTCCCTCTGTTTTCTTGGAATTCTGTCCCAACCTTCAGGAATTTAATAAATGCTTCCTAGAAAATTTCCAAGTTTCCCAGTTTCCCAGCTGCTTTCTATGCATTTCCCTACTGATTACCAGAAATTTCACAGGTGCTCTCTAGGAAACTAGATAAAATAAGTGGGTAGTCACTGTCCAAATGCTATTGGTAAATGAACAAAAAAAAATTAACAAAGCCACATTTCATGATGCCTATGGCTTGGGAATTACAAAAGCTGTCCATAACTGAGAATGTACATATTAAAAACTGTTCTTAATGAAGCGGCAGTTCCTGAATATAATATAGAAGAAAACCCACAGCCTCCCAAGCATATTTTCTTTGAAAAGAGTGTCATTTAAGCAAAATTTCTCATGCATCTTCATAAAACTCCTGGGAGATCTAAAAGTGGATAGTGTTTAGATGCCAGTAACACATCTGGAGAGCCATGACATTTTCAATTGCTAGGGCTGACTATCCAATATAATTTGACACTGCTTTTGCAGCAGTGACCAACATTTATGGCTACACATCTTCATTTTCCTTGCTGAGACTGTGTCCTCCTCCTACCCACATTTTCCACATAAGTCACAAAGGCAAATAATTGGTAGCACATTCAGATATTTCTAATTTAGGGCGATAGTTACTTTATACCCATATATATGAATATAAAGAAATGTACACGTAGAAGTGTTCTTGGAAAGGGGATCCATTTATGTTGCTTTCCAAGATGATGCATTTAATTCTGAATTTTTTTTCAATTTTCTTTTCAGATGTACATGTAACAAACTCCTCCAACAAAAGCTTTTAAAGTTTTCAATTGAACAATTTTAAAGCATTCAAGTATGAAAGAGAAGATCATGATACAGGATAAGTATGTCTCCACCAATTTTAACTACTGCAGAAATTGTAAGAAAAGAGACTGTACGTCAATGAGAGTGAACTACTAGAAATTAAAGACAATCAATTTCAAATTCAGCTTCAGTCTCAATTTTTTCACCTACTACCTTTATAATGGTATTACCATTTACACACTTTTCTACATCTGAAGGGTACCATAATTGAAAGACATCAAGGTACAAGTGGGTGGGAGGAAAACCAGAGAATTGCTTATCACATGCAAACTCTGACTCCTAAAACAAAAGATTTACTTTCAAAACACAATACCTTTAAAGCCTGTAAACTGAATCTAACCTGTGTTAAGCTATTTGTAGGATTAATAAATCCTTTAGATCATGTATTCCTTCATCAGTTTAGACAGCAGAAAGAAAATATATCTACTGCAGACATTCATGCAGACAAACCTTCTGCAAAAATTGGCTCAATCTTAAGGCATGATATCACATACGAATATCACGATCATGTCACAACCATGACAGCTTTTTTAAAAATTTTGTAATTAATCTCATTTATTACATTACCTTGAGGTAAAAAAAATACTGCTAAATGTCTTCAAAAATAAAGTGTTTTTAAAAGTTTAGCATTTCAGGTTAATTTGTTCAACTTATCTTCTGATGAATGGA
Source organism: Bombycilla garrulus (assembly GCA_013400315.1). Lineage (NCBI taxonomy): Eukaryota > Metazoa > Chordata > Aves > Passeriformes > Bombycillidae > Bombycilla > Bombycilla garrulus. Next base: position 392,746 of record VXBU01003887.1, read on the forward strand.
TTATTTTAGGCAGTGAAATTTTGTGCTGTGGAATTCCTGGCCTGCCGTACTGGATGGAACTACCACCCTGTGTTTCCAGGAATTTCTTGGAAACCAGCACTTTCTATGACCATTGAAAATAATGTCAAGTTGTCTTTTAGTGGTAAAAGTTGAAAAATATTTTCTGTGGAAGAGATTTTGAATTTATTGGGAAATATAATCTTACTTTACTTTGGAGAAATCAGCACTGGTAACTGTAGAAGATGGAGAAACATCCAGTCTTGAAAACACACCTCAAAAATACATAGCAAAGAAAATTAGGGGCAATTCCAGTCTCTTTACCTCCTCTCCCCTCCTTGGATCCTCTTGTCACACACCTCCAAGTCACATGTGACCTTTGTGGCAAACAAAAAAAAAATACAGCATTGCTTGGTTCAAATGAAGCTGAGCACGTGGTTCTTTTTATGGTCTCCTCTTCATTATTTTCAGACATCTGCTCAGTTTTATATAGTCTGTGCCCAAATTGAATTAAAACACTGAGACTGGCAGGAATGTGTCCACTGCTCAAAGGAGTGGAATAAAACCTGAGATGAGGGGTGGGTGGAACACAAAAGCCTTGTATTCTAACTACAGCTGTCTGCCATGCTGACAAGGCACTGGCTTGGCATAACACAGCATGCTGGTTTGGACAGCAGATCTGCAAAAACAAAAAAACACACAGTCAAAAATGATACTTCAGCTTTTTTAGCTACAGAATAGCTGTGTGCATTCAGAGATGGAAAAAGCAAACATTTTTTTCCACTAGACAGTACAAAACTATAATAGATTTTTCCTTCAAAGCAAATGGTATAAAACACATTTTAAGAGGAATTCAAAATACTTCAATAAACCTGGAAAGCTGTTAATCTGGAGCATCCAGTAAAAATGAACTTTTGCTTCTAACTGGCATCATGTGAGGACATCCTTCAGCAGTGCTGCCAAAACAGGGATAACAAAAGCAAGGATTTCTGCGTACTCCTGCAATTCCTCTGGGAGCTGATTTGCACATGATTCCTCGAAGTCTACTTTTCTCAAAAAAGAAGTTGCACAAAAAGGCTCAGAGGGAGCTAAAATGCACCACAGAAGGAAACCTTAGCAAAACAATTCCAGGCAAGAAGGCCAGAGCTCAGTTCCTCCACAGCAGACAACAAAGGAGAAGCAACCCCTGGAAGTGTTGGGGGATTAACAAACCTTCAACACTTGGAACACCATCAAGCTGCCCAACATTTTTTATAAAACAGACTCATTCTACCATTGCAAATGGCTGCTGGAAGTGAGGCACAGGAAACCGCCTCCAACGGGTTCAACTCCTGCAGGACAAGGATCAGAGTGCTGAAATTTGGGGTCATCCCTCAGCAAGCACCTGCTCCCCACACTGCGGCAGCTGCTGCCCTGAGCAGGGACAAAAGCAACGCTTGCTCACCTCTGGCGAAGGGGGGCTTCAGTCTCTGGAGGGTGTTGGCATTTCAGACACAGGGAGACATCAGTGAGCTAAAAGAAGGATCCAAGCTGCAAGAAAATGGAAAAAATTCAGCTTCAGCTGAGAGCTTACAGCCTGCATTCCTGCAGAAAATAAGGAGCAGGTTTTCAGCTGGCATTCTGCAAAATCTCCCCTGCTCCATTGCCTCTGATGCACCTCAGAGATAATCTCAGATGTCATTTGAACATCCTTAAGCCCTTTGGTTCCATCCTAGCCCCTCATTTCCCAGATCTCGGACTTTTCTATTTGAATGACAGATGACTTATTAGAAAACAATAGTACAAAATACTTACATGGAGACAAAAACTACTTAAGAGAATGTTCTTTTCTGATAGAGTGCTTTTATCATGAGATAACTTCTAATCTCACTCAATAGCCTACGTTCTGCAATTTACATGAAATGTGATTAATACCCTATTTCCATATTTAAGACTCTGACAATATTAATACTCTTAGTCCTACTATCTAAGAAATTTTTAACTGCAATGTGATAAAGTTATTACAGTTCTTGATTCCCTGAAATGTATTAGGAAAAATAATGTGATAACTAACACAAAAAAGAGATAAGCTTAATGATATGTAGAAATCTTTTTGTTCTCTTGAAGGTATTCTGAAAACATTAAAGAAGGGCTAAAATTCTAAATACATTTTATATTTTGCTTCTGAACAAAATTTTTATATTAAAAATTCTGACCTGAGTAATGTCTTTAGTTGATAAACCATTAAACTGAATGATATGGGATTTTCTCTTTAATACTGATAATATTAAAGAGAAAAATCTTTAATATTATCAATATTATTTCTCTTTAATATTATCAATATGACTATTCAAGACAAAGGAGGAATAACTTTTTTTCACAAACATCTTTGTAAACCCTTTGTCTAGCCACAAGAAAATACTAGTATCTTAAAATAAATAAATCAACAAAGCAATAAGCAAGGGAGGGGTCTACAGCTATTTTAATTCAGAATACTACCAACATAAAAAAAATTTAAAAGGAAGAAAGAAAAAATAAAAATACAGATTTTACATTAGATTTTGATTAAGATTTCCTATTCATGATGTTTTAATCCCCTCATGAGAATCATGTGGTCTTTCTCAGACCCTTGTGGCTGTCAGAACCATAGGGCAAGACACCAGGCAAAGCCTACCCTGTCTCTGTGTACCTGTGTAACAGATTATTTTGCAAGTTTTTATTAATCTCTGAAACTAGAATCTATAACATATTTAATTAACCAATTAAAGAATGAGCAAATGGTGCGGCAGACTGCCCCATGGATAGATAAAAATCTCAAACACTCCAGCAGTGAATTATCTGCCTTAACCACTTGAGGTAACTATGATAAAAGCACATTTCGTACAACTAGAAGTTGTGCAGGAGGAGCAGATTAATACCTGTCTCTTTTTAATATCAAGTGACACAAGCAGGGAAAGAGAGAAAAAATTATGTGACAGCTTTCAGCATCCAGAGGTGTTTCCCTATCATATTTGCAGTCTGCTTTCTTTTCCTCTGTGAATTGACAACGTGAGCTAAGAGCAATTTGAAGTTATTTTTCTTTCCCAACCCACAAGTATTTCTAGGTATTTTTGACCAAAGTTAAAACTGTGAGGGATCCAAGAAACTGAGGGCTCACATTTCTGTATTTAGCTGTTGCTGGTCAAGGTGGACATGCCAAGAGACATGGTGTCCATCATGGATCAAAAATGGCCACACTGGGAACTCCCACTTTGAACCTCTTGGTGTTGGAAGGTGGGAGCTATGTGGCCAATATATTGAAATCTAACATTCTAGAACTCCCCTTGTTTCAATTCCTCCATGATTTTCAGCATCTGCAACACCTGAACTGGATTTAAAAAAAAAAGCAAACCTGAATGCTGGGGTTCAACCCTTACTGATTGCTCACTTCTACTTTTGGCATATCTGCTTCTAAATTGAGTTAGAAATTAAATCTTCTCTAAGCTCCTCTGGGAGCTGAGAAGTTACATCACCCTCCTGCTACAATTTTCCTTATCTGTTAAATTAAGATAACGTCAGTTATCACAATTAACATTCTAAAATATTATTACATGGCAAATGATTAGAACAGGAAGACAAATACTGCAAGAACTATGAATGTACACTGAGGCCTTGTCCTACAATTCTATTTATAAGAGAGCAGCACCTAAAACAGAAAAAAAATGGGACCTCATTTAAGCTTGCAAAAAAGTAAAGGCTCAACACAAAAGGCCTGAAATATAAATAATATAAATAGAAAAAAGAACATGGTACCCCTTTAATACATAACCATTTGTGAGTAATTCCCAAAAAATGAAAGGTGAAATCCAAGGAAGCCTGTGAGAAATTCCTAGAAAGAAAATAGTTTATTCCTCAAAAACCTGTGGAAAATTTCAATAAAATACATATAAAATGTCTTAGAAAGCAGAGGGTAAATTACTTGAATTTGCAATAGAAAATATCTAGGCAGCACAGAGAAAATTTCTAGAAGGCAGGGAGGAATTCTTTGAAAGCACAAGGAAAATTTCCTAGAACATGCAAAGCAAATTCCTACAAAGTACAGAGCAAAAATCTATGGAGGATACCTGCCTGGAGGGGAGATTCCTCAGAGAGTACAAAGAAATTTCACAAAACTTGTGAAAATGTTAAAACATGTTAAATTCATAGCAAGTAGACATGGAGAATTACTGAAAACCAGAGATAAATTCCTGGAAGTGAAAGAGGAAATTTCCACAGGGCACATAAGCAATTCCTGTAAATTGAGGGGAAATTATCATGATGCAGCACAGGGGAGGGGAAAAAAAAAAAAAAAAAAAGAACATGGGGAAATTGTCTTGCAAAGTGATGAGAAAATGTAAGTAGAAAGCAGAAGCTGGCATTTCCTAGAAAGCATAGTGCAAATGCCTGGAAAACTGAGAGGTGAATTCCTAGAAAGCAGGCTAGGAATTCCTAAAACGCACATGAACACTTTCCTAGAGATTCCCAGAGCCAGGTGTGTCCTGTGCAGCACCACAGCCCTTTGCTTTAACAGCTGCAGCAGATTTTGCCAGAGCAGGAAGCAGAAGCACTGGAATACTCGGGTCACCCCTGCCCTCATGACAAAAGCTGAGCAATAACTTGGCAGTCCAAGCCAAGAGAAAGCCATGACTTAGGTCAGACACTTCTGGAGATCTTCTCTCCTAGACCAACACATGGGCTTTCTTCTGTGGCCACTGAGATCAGAACCACAAAGGAAAGGAGGCAGAATACAGAGGTGACCCTCCTCTCTGTGTGTTGCAGGTCCTCCAAGCCAGGACACAGCTAAAATCCTGCTTTCACATGTGTCCCAAACAGGCCCCCTTGTACCAGGAAAAAAAACAGCTCAAAACCTTCTTTCATTCTCCTCCTTTTTTTCCCCTCTTGATTTTGTTTAACATTTCAGTGTTATCCCTAAATTACACTGAGGATGAGTGAAAGATACAGTTAACCAGTTTATAATCAGTGATTACAGACTCTGGTTACTACTTAATCACCAGTTATAAGTAGCAGTCAGTAGTTATTAACACAGATATCTCTAACACCTTCATCCATTAGCATCTTTTACTTGCAGTTTTAAAATACTGAAATGGGAGATTTTGAGAGCCATGAGAAACAAAGAAGCACAGGATTCCCATTACAATTCTTTGGTCAGTAAAATAAAGGAGGAAAAAAAGCACATGAGGCTCAGCATCAAATTAACTAGTCATATCATATTATAAGAAAAAATTGAAGGGTCTGCTGTGGAGAGTTTGGTTTGCCAGTCTGAAAAGCCTCCAGAGTTAAGAAAAAGCCTTCACTAAATCGGAAACATTAACGTCTGCGCCACTGAAGACATCTGTGCTACAAAATCTGCTGTGAACAAGCTACAATTTCTGTTCTGTACAATCCTGACGCCTTAGTCCCTGTTATAAAGACAGATCTCTCATTGACAGCATCAGAGAGGGAAAAATGACTGCAGGATTAGATCCTACATTTTGCTGGTTTTTATTTATGGCCACTTACCAACACCAACCGCTTCCTACTTCTAGAACATGTCAAATTACTCCATCCAACCACAGACACTCAAATATATTCATATCAGCTTCAAACTGACTATAGAGTCAGTGAGAAGGTTCATGAATAAAGAGACATTCTAGTGACAAAGCACAGGAATCTTAAAGCAACTCAAACTGGGTGTGAGACAAGGGAAAGTCAACCAGTGTGTGCATTTAGCACAAAGACCTTGAGTTGTCAGTACAAACACACAGACAGATACACAGCAATTCTAACAACTGGTCAGCAACAAAGACTCTTTGAATTAAGAAAGCTGTCTCTAAGAGATGGGAAAAGTCACCTGTGCCTTTCTGGCTCGAGTGACTTCCGAAAAGCCCACAGCAGAACCACAAGTGTGATTAAATAAATGTGGATTTCAGTTACCCCAAAAGGTTTATGGTAATTCCAGTGAAGTCAGTGTAGTCACGCTACATTTACACTCAGGTCAGTGGGATCAGGATCAAACCCTAAGTTACTAAAATCAACAGAGCACAGCATCTGCTAATACCACTGCCCAAAAAATCACAATAAGCCTCAGGCATGCTATTATCAGACTATGCAATTTCACTGTCAGGCTGAGGAGTTTGAAAAGCAACTACAAACTGTGGAGGATTTAATTTTCACAGGCAAAGGATCTCTTCTTTCAATTAAAAGGCAAAGATCAGATTGTTTCTTCAAAGATAAAACTTAGTTCTGTCCTTCTCTTGTAAAACGATAGACAGAAACATTCTTGCCCAGTATTTTATGAGATAAAACATTTTTATCTGTGACTGGAATGTGAAGAACAGGAAAGTTTAATTCATTTGAGAGTGCCAGAGAGTGTTTGCCATGCAGAACCACAGAGATTACAAGATTACAATTACAAGTGACACAATGCTGTGAAGAGATTCTGCAAATGGCAGAAACGGTGGCCACAAGTTTGTTTAGTTCTTAGTGAGAGTAAGATACAAAAACAGATTCATCCTTCCAGCATCAGACTGAAGTTTGTTCTCTCAATGAAGACTAATGGGATTATGGCTCACAAAAATTCTAAGGAGTGAGTAGTGTCTACTCTGTACTTCTAGAAATCTGACGAAGACCTTTCTTTAACTCCACCAACACTGGAAATTTTTAGAAGTTTTTAACCTTTTCATATTCTGATGGCATTTTCCTTTCCACGATCTTCTTAACTTCCTCCCTTCACTCTGTGCATTTCAGAGTGCTGGCTAATTACTTTAAGCAAAGTAGACACAAAACTTCACAGCTTTCTAGATGAAACAAAAAAAAATCAACAAATATACAATCTTGAATAATTTAAAACAGCCTTTTTTTAGACTGCTTGCAGTTGCTAGTTAGCAAAATTTAGCAAATCAGAGGTCAAGTTTGCAGTTTTTGGCAAAATAAAACCCACAAGCACAGACTAAAGGGGACATCATTTTTCACAGCTCTGATTCAAGATTCCTGGCTGCCTTTCTACACTCACAGTTGTCTTACTCCTAGTTTGGCAGAAATACAGGGTGAATGTTCACACTCACCAAGTGCCAAGGCAGCCTGCGATGCTTAAAAACCAGAACTGGGAGTCTTGTCAGCAAAAGGAATTTATTCTGACTTCACCAAAACTGGACCAGCCACTGAGAAACATTTCAGTAGTCACCACCAACCACTGCACTTGCAGATCTTGGAGAAGGATCCCAAATACACAGCAAACCCCAAGGACTGGGAACAGCTAATGAAATACATGGGGAAAGCTCGGTGTTTGGCAGCCTAGAACAGGCAAACGGCAGCTCAGGCAAGCAAAATGCAATTAATGGTGGCCAGCTGGGTTATGTTTTACATTCCTTCTTGTGCTCAGTAACTAGAATGCCCAGCCTGAAGCTGTGACTGAAAAATGTCTCAGTGCTGACACCCACAGCCCAGGCCATTCTGTTTGACATCCTGATGTCTGTATAATCAGTGAGGCAGCTATCAGCACATAGGCCTATCAAAAGGACGATCCATTCAATAATATTTTGGGCTTATCAGCAAATTAATGAAAATCTTTAGGTGATGCAACCTACACTAAACTGTACACAGTTAACACAAAACCCTGCCATTAACACTTTTTTTTGTTGTATATGAATAAAACATGATTTTTAGATCAAAAAAAAAAGTCCAAACCACCAAAACTTAGGGCAACCATTGAGATCCACACTTTTAACGTATACAAATGTACACATGAATATATATAATTTCACATCCATAGTAAGTGTCCTTACAGTTCAGTTACATACTCTTCCTTTTTCACAGGTTTTTGGCATTGATGTATTTTGCCTCTGTCATACTGCATAGCCATGGGAGTGCTCAAGGATTATGTTAGAGGGGATAAAATATCAGAACCCATTGCTGTCATTTATTAGGGCCAGTTCTAACATCTGATGGAGCTGGACATATCACCAGATGCTGATAATTTTCATTTCCTTGTATTTAATATTGTTGAAAGAAAATATTGCATTTATTAATAGGAAAACAGATTTCTCCCCTAACATTTTGCCTAAGATTTTTTAAAGCTAATTTTTCTTTTATTTCCCCACAAAGTAAGTTTAGCTCTGAAATTCTCTTTCATCTCCTGAGATGTGATCGTACATCTGCTCTGCAGGTAGAATTTTACGTGAAGTACAACACAACATAGGACAAATCTCTAGGTTCAAATCACCGGAAATGCCTCTGCCTAAAAAAGTCAAATGCAAAGAAAGACCTTCATACAAGAAATATGACTGACTGCATGCACACATAATTTCACTGGAAGATGCACCAAAAATATGCAATTTTTATCACTTATTTCAATGTGTTATTTGATGCATATCTTTATGTTGCTATGCATTTAAAAATACAAAATCCTAAATTACTTTTTTTATCTTTCATTTTGTTCAAATGTTTCACAACTTAAGCCTATCATATTACAAGGCTCTTCTGAAGACTTAAATATTATTAAAATACTGTCTTCAATTTGAAGGGCAAAATACCTGGAAAATTAATGTCACATGATGTTTCAGAACCTAATGGAGTATGGATTTCTGCTTGGAGTACTTCAACCAGAAACCTCAGTAATCTTAAATCTGTCTCTCCTAGACATAATAAGTTTTAAATGTTTGAATGAATTTCAGGGTATATTTTGTATACCCTGTAATTTCTGAGCAGGGCACAAAGCATTAAGTTCAGAATACTCAGCTGCCATAGAAGAGAAAAATCATTCTAATCAAAAGCACTTACAGGACGTTAGGAATAGACAGCTGCAGGCATAGATTTTGAACTAGCAAATATGATGTTAATTTCTTTCACTAGTGTTTAAATATACAAAACCACCACTGAAATAATGGGGCATGGGGTTATTAAAGCTTGGCATGCTTAAAAGGCGTGCACAACCATACACAAAAAATAATCTGCATCTGGCACTTATTGCTTGACTTCTTGGATGATTCCGATGTCATTGATTGTTTCCCAAATGTGCCCAAGGCAGATAACTCAGAGCATAACACAGAACAGCCTAAAACATCTTCAGGCTATGAATGTTTTACAGTATGCTGCAATAGTTTGGTGTTTTTTAATACCTGACCTCTTGTGGTCAGCATCAGCCAAGAAAAGCCACCACACTACTATTCAGCCCCCAGGAGAGCCCTGAGACAGCAGAGCTCACAGGGAAGACTCTGTGTAACCTCCCACAGCCTTCTCGGCAGCTCATGGGGACAGCACACGAGCAGGAAGCAGATTTCAGAGCTGTGACTGGGTATCAGGAATTCCTCTGCCATTCCAGCTACCAAATAAAAGGTCTATCTCTATCTCTTGGCTAGTAGTAAAACCATGCCTACATCAAATAATCTGAGATGTCAGATGTGGAGAAATTAATTGCCAGAGATGACTTGCTCAGCTGCACAGCAAAGCCCCCGCCTCCATTAAGGACAGGAGCTGCCTTTGCCTAATGTGAACCAAATTTCATGGAAAAGAAGAATCCTAGCAAGGTATCTACATCGGTTACATTAACAATCCTCCTGAATCCTGCAGACAAACCAGGAAGAAATCAAGGCAAAGGAGCACCATGTTGCTCATAGTACCTTAAATAAGCGCAAAGTTTCCTCACACCAGTGTCACATCAAAGATCTGCAATGCCAAAAACAACTTTAAGTGACCCTGAAGAGTTTAGAAGATTCTTATGCAAGAAACCTGGGGTGCACAGCAGACATGGATTTTCCAAAGCAAAATCCAAACTGAATGAATCTCCAAAAATCTATACAGGAATAGAGGTATTAGTACCATTTCTCTCAATCGTGTTCCCCTTATAGAGCAGCTGTGAGAGGTCATTGCCACTGAATGAGTCAAAAACCACTGAAATAAAGTTCTAAAAATCCAGAGAATTCTATATAAACCTGCCCAAGGCAAAGGTAATTCAAAACCATGACACCAAGGTCTGTAGACATGTGGTATTTCACTGAATGCTGCAAGAAATCCATGACATGCAGTTCAGAATGATAAATTAACACATGTAATGTGTTAATCTTGGTATGTATTGAGAATTCCAGCACAGGAACCTGAATGCATCACCATTCTGATTTCATACAGAGAATATCTGGAAAATCTTCCTTTTTTTTTTGTTTGTTTTGTTGTTTTTTTTTTTTTTTGTCACTCAATCAGGTTAGGATGACACCATTAAAACTGTGATTAAATACTTTAGGAACAATGCACTGAATTTGATGCCAAAATTATGTGGCGATTACAAACATGATTTTTAGCAGTCATTTAACAGCTACTCCAGAATGGCCCAACTGTAATTACTTAGATACTTCATAGAAAATTCACGAATGTAAACTCCAAAAATGACTCTAAATGTTTTAGAAAAACTAAACTCAATTTCCAACAGCCAGTCACAAATGCATAGAAACTACTTGTTAAACATTTTGAATCATCTACTGCATCATTTAGTTCACCCACAAGGTGGCATCTTTATTCTACATTTCCTTTTTTAATAGCCTAGAGAGGAACCAGCTATCCTTTATAAAAAGGTCCTGTGACCTTGGATGAAAAGTGGAGGCCACTGTACATGGACTTGTTAGAATTTATATTCAGAAATCATAATTATTTCTTCCTTTCAGATCAAACATTTACTGATTTTACCATTGAGATGGGGATCAATTTGTAAGTCATGGCATCCAGATCAACACTTTTCCCATAGTAAATATAAAAGAGAAAGTGTTTTAGACATGATTGAAGAAAAATCTCTCGATATTCTGTGTACTGATACCTGGTATTCTCCGTATTAAAGCTTTCATAATGAAAACTCTATAACATGTATAAATCTAGCTTAAACATGTAAAGCCAGCCTTAAACCTGTCTGATACCAATCAAAACAGTTCAGTCACTCAGCACTTACACATAAAAATCTCAATTTTAAAAGCTATATAAGGTTTATGATTAAATAATTAAATCAAGCATGAGCTGAGCATGGGCCTGCCAAAAAACAAAGCATTCTGTGCTGCATGAAGTTACATACCAGTACATAGATTACGTAGGTAAACAGCTGTGTCATTACGTATTTAAAATGAATTATAAAATTGCAAGTAATTACAGATTTCACTGAGTCTCTGAAAATGCACTGAAGGTAGCACTAATTAAAAACTATTTTTTTACATGGCAGTAAGGCAGATTTTAATGCAAAGTCACAAATGAGGTAATTATATTAAGTAGAAGGAGAAGGTGAGCAACCAAACATGCCTTTCTCCCTAAAAGTTATGTTAACCCTGCTGTCTTGTTTTCAGTGCTGTTCTTTTATATTTGGTTTTCTGACACAATCAAATGTATGTATTCCTTAATTCCATACTTTGTTATCATGAACTGGGAATGTACCAATTTCTCTACATTAAATAAAAAAAGTTCCCAGGAACACACACGGTTGAGTGCACACAAACACATGCTCAGCTATCTGCTTTATGCAGAAATCTCAAAATAACATTATAATCTCAAAGATTAGCTCTGAAAGATTGGAAAGGGGGGAAAGGGTACAGAAAATTGTTCCTAGGATCTTCCAGAGTATATCACATTTGTGCATTTTGGTTAAGATAGTCCTTGAAAATGAAAACTCAGTGATACTAAATTAAACGTCATTCATTTTTACTGCCATCAACATGCACTTTGAACAGTCATAAAATGCAGAAATCTATCAAAATTTAAGAATACAAACAGGGCCATGTGAATTATGCACACTGTTGTAAGATAGTTATTTACTGAAGAGAAATGTCAAGAGTAAAAGTTAGTTCTTACTGTTACTTTGCTTTTCCCAGGTTGCCTGCCAACAAATTTAATGCACTCGTTCCAAACTTCTTCAACTGGAAGATCCCTAAAAGTTTTTCAGTTACAACACTAGCTATTGCAGAATTTTTGCACAGACTACTGTACAAAGAAAATGAAGTGGTTTCAAAAGTAGTTCAAAAAACTAATATAAGTGAAATAAGATATGCAGGTAAGCACCAGCTTCTTACAAAATATTTATCTTACTAGGCATTGGGCTGTGGCAATGGAATAGCCTCCAATAAAATATATGTGACTGTTGTGATGGTTTATTAAAGGCTTCTTCTAATATAATTCCCTACCTTCCCTCTAAACTTCTGGTTTGCAGACAACACATGAAAAGAGAAATCATCTAAAAAAGTCCAACCCTGTAATCTTTCTATACCAACACACTAAAAATGTGAGAAATTAGACAAGTTCAAATCAAGACTTCTGCCTCGGGTAAGGAAGCAGATGAAAACATTGTTTCAGTACAAAGCAGCCAACAAACAAGGAAACAACAAATAAACATCCCAAAAATAAAAAGTCCATTTGGTTGGTTTTCTGGTAGGTATGGAAGCACAAAAAAGTCAGCAGCTGTGCTGTAACCTCATAAATAATAGCTTTAGTTTGATTTTATAATTGATTATTTTAGGAAAATTTAGATCCAGCAAATTTATGGGCTGGACTAAAATGAGAACAGAAGAGAGTTTTGTTAAGTGTGCATTTGCCCCATATGTCCAACTATGGTCAACAGAGAGGGGATTATTTCAAAGAAGGACCTTATTGAATTTTCTTTTTTTCAATTACACATGTGAGTTCAACTCCTGAACTATTTTAAGGTGGACTTGAAATCCTTCAGCTACCATAAAAGAAGGTGAGGGTTGCAACGTGATGTATGTAGCTACCACAAATCAAGGAAAGGTAAGTAATGAAGGCCCTTCAAATGAAAAATCTTTTTTGCCACAGAGATAAACAAGTGTAGCAAGGCGTTAATCAGGGCAATGATCTGGCTTGGAAACTGATCTATGCCAAATAGGAGGGTAACAAAATATTGTACATTTTACTGACACCAAGCATGAGTAAAGACAATAGTCCTCTCACACCTCCACTGGAGCTTCTACCTGGCACAATGTGAATGATCAAGTCCAATTCCAAGCAGTGCAGGCAACCACACAAAGGATGTTTACTTTGGAAAAATCAATCACAAAACAATCTATTTAAAACTATATTAAATACTCTGTGCAGTTTCAATACCATTTCTGCATTTGATATCTTGCCCAGAGCTCTGAGAGCAGGTGTCCCCCATTTCAGTGATGGATCGAATGTGGATCCATCCATCCTGGATGCACTTCTGAGTATTAATGCATAACAGCATCATTTGTTATCTATTGCTAATTAGTACCTCTAATGAAAAATGCTAGACACAAAATAGGCTGCTTCTCCAGGTGAAGACATTTCAATGTCTAGAGAAATTAAGTGGTGTACAAAACCTACAGTTTTCCTCCCAGCTGTATTAAATATTAAGCTATCAGGAATACTATTCCCACACCAAAAAAAGAAATAAATTAATTGTTTCCCTTCCCATCAAATTGAAAGCACATACAAATTCCCATTTCTGTTTTGTTGAAGCATTCACAAAAAACCCACTTCTTTTTGACAATTATTTCTCGTGCAAGGAATGGAGACCAGAAGATCCCATACGCTGCCTTGTGGACCAAAGCTAACATAGAAAAAAATTGGTTTGGAAGTCTTACAGCTTATGTAAATATGTATAATGTATTTTCAAGGTAACAATTACCAGGTACTATAAAAATTATAGAATGATAGAACAGGTTCCTTCTTTTCTGTCCCCTCAGTATTGCCAAACAACACATGAAGCATATACCTTGATAAGAACTATATACAAGAATTGTAAAAACCACTAGTTTTCAATTCACCCAAGTACCTGCTCATGTGTAAAGAGATCACAAACATTCTCAGCAGCACATTTAACAAATAACTGCCTTATTTTTATACAGAATTTTTTTTCCCCTGATTAGGATGGCTTTGCTAAGTAGATACAAAAATAATTATTTAGAGGATGTGTTTATTCTGGAGGAGCAGCAAATGTTCTTTCAAAAACTGTTCTATATGCAGAAAGTTTAAATTTCATGCCATGTGATGTTCTAATAAAGCATATTTGCAAAATATAGAAATGTTCTTCCACTGCTGAGCCAAGGGAGAGCAAAGAAAAACTCTTTGAACCCTCAGTTAAAATTTTAGAGGACAGAAGAAACAAGATATGCAGGTGTGCATATTAAATGTCACACTATGCTACAGCCATTTTATAAGAGTATTAATTTATTAAATATTTAATTTATATATTTTACTTTTTACTTCAGTATTACCACTGCACCTAACCAGTGTCAGGCACTGCTTCAACAATCTTCTTATGAGTTAAGAAGTTAAAAGCATTTGGTACATGGCAACCTAATGGACAGAAAATAGAAATGAACTTAGTCTTACTTCACCAAATGTAGGGGGTTTATTATAATTACATGAAATGAAATCATTCTCCAGTGCAAACAGAACAACTCTACCACCATTACAGGCATCACAATCATCCATGACAAGATTAAATTCCAAGCACTCTCTCAAGGAAATCTATGATCCTCTCCAAAATACAGTGATGTGGATGAACACATTTCAAATCTGACATGACAGAACTTACAGACAACTTACAAATAACAAAAATCTCTTGGATTTGAGAGATCATGTTTTCTCAGGCTTTCCAAGAAAGATAATTTATACCTTGTGATGGTTCAGGAGGAAAAAAAAAAAAAAAGACATTGCAAAAAAATATGGGACTTGATCCTTCTCCTAGACCGTGTGACCAAAATCTATTTAGTTGAATATGCATTAAAATACAAAATTATCGAATATTAAAACCCTAAAGTTACTGATACTGTGTGTGCTTTTGTTGCAGCTCAGTTTCTATGTTCAGCACAGTAAAACCTCAATTTATGTTGGCATGTGATCACACTGACAACTTTTAAAGTTAAAAAGGTGAAACTGTTCAAGAAGACTTTGCACAAGACAAAAGTATTCTCGTCCAGCATTCAAGGCTGCTCCAGAGTGTGCTTGGCACAGAGAGTTGGAATTACACCAACACGAGATTCAACATTGGGAATCTCAGGAACCTGCAACTTCAGCAACTTCTCATTCATCTACTGATCCCCCAAAATGATTGGGATTTACTTTAAGCTAAGAAATGTTATTACCAACACTCAAATAAACAATACTCCACTGCGCAGCCAGCAATAGTTTCAGAAATACGAACTATCCCAAAGTGACATGACACAAATTATCTGGAAGCAATTGGTATTTGCTAGTTTTAAACACAAATGAGTGCTCTAATGCCCAAAGAAAAAGTGCAGGAAACACCGGAGGAGCCTGTCCTTTAAAAGATATTTGCATAAGAAATGGCAGTGGGAAAAACTTTACACTCCATCTCCCTCCCACCTTAAGTATCTTATTCCACCAAGTATATCAGCAAAGCTGCCACGAGCAGATGCTAACACTGTAATTAATTCTCAGGACCCTTTTGTTTTACTACTGGGAACGAACATGAAATAGTTGGGTGAACTAAATTGAGCATCAAGTACATTCAGTTGCTGATGGCAAATTGATTTTTTCACAGCAGGCTATCAGTACTATTTCAGACAAGCATTTCATTAAGACACAGCATACATAACTCCTTATAACTTTGAGCTACCTTCAGCACAGCATTAGAATCAAAGAACAATCACGTTTGATACTATTCTTAAACTAAAAACTGAGCGCTTGACACCATGTTCTCCAGACAGAGAAAAACAAAAATCAAACTACAAAAGCTTGCTTGCGCAGCATTTAAGTTTGCTAACAACACAACTGCCATGTACTTTTGCGTGGCAATTTCTATGTGAATCTCCCAGCTTTTTTCTTGAAACAACCTGATGTCAGCTCCAGATGAAAACCCACACAATACCTGGTTTTTCCAAGTGACTTGTCACGGCAGTGCACATCTAACAATTAGGCAGTGAGGCCAGCTGACTTCTCAGAACAGCACAACATGGAGAAATATTCTCCTTAGTGTCTGGCAGGCAGGTAGATCATTCCTCTGCACCCTTCCTGAAGCTCCTTGTGAGGATGGAAGCAGTAATCAAGCAATATTAAAAAAAAAAAAAAAAAAAAAAAAGAGGACTCTGAGCAATGATATTCACACAGTCTAAACCGCAACGTGAATTTTCTCCAACTCATCCCACCAGGTCTTCCACAAGCTGTAGCACCACCTGATTCAAAGCAGGAGCCTGGAAGGAATCTGGGCAGGATAAATCAAAAGTGGGATCAAAATGAAAAATGCAGAAAACAGTATTGCCACAAACTGATCCTGAATTTTTGCATCTACTTAGACAGTCAAATATGTTAGTTAATCCCTTTCAGTTCTCTTTTGGGTTCAGCAGTGACTAAAGTTGTTCCACATTAGTAAAACTTCAAACTGACAAACAGTTCATGCTGAATTCCTGTTCAAGGAAAGAAAATAAAAAGGTTCAAGCTAGTATTTCCTCCAAGTTCAGTTCAATTAGCTGTACTTACATAAAAAACAGTGGGGGAAATGCTGCCTTGTTTGGTGTTTCTGCTTTAACCTTTCAGACAGGGTTACTAGGCCTTGACTTAATGAGAATTTTTAGTTGAAAGCTCAGCCTTTAAATGCTTTCCAGCTTGAAGCCAGAAATGATGCTGAACTCTATACAGCAACAAAAGCTACCAAATTATCTTCCTGTTCTATCCACTTCCTATCCTACCTTTCCCACAGAATCTTAGCTCACATATGCCAAAACTTCCTATTCCCTCCTCCATTCCCACTCTGCCTTTCCCTCGCCTCATTTGGCACTCAGCTGCCTCTTCATGGGCTCCACACAGTAATTTCTGTGATGCTTCTTTCCCCAGATCCTCCCTCAGCTCTATCTCTGATCCAGTATTTCCCAGTGTTTCATTCCTATTTGTTCTCTTTCACCTTCCTGGTATTCCCTCTAAAATCATCCAGATTCCCAGTGGGGGATATCAGAGATGTTGGTCATCTTTGTTGTGCCAGTGTAAATCTGAACCTGCAAAGATTTAGTAGAGCCCACAGTCCCACACAAAAAACAGTGACAGGTAGTAGGTACATTTAAAATTACCAGCTGTAAAATAAATATTTGAAACAGTCTTGTAAGTAAAAACAGAAGTATTTCATTTAAGAGGCCCAAATTAGGACCTGCTGGCAGATCACAGTTGAATTTTTTGTAATGGCAGGAGGATTTAATTTTTCAGAGTTAACCAAAAAATAGCGAAAATTTTTAACTGAGAGTTTTATCTGGCTTGTTTTGTTCATTTTAACGCAAGTTAATTATTCTGTGTACTTGACTGGTTTCTTTAAAATGCAAATTTGATGCACGAAAATATGTCAATATGGGTAAATTCATCACTTTTTCCATATGAAGCAGTTCAGGCAAATATATAACTGTATATAAAAACTCAAAAAAATGCAACTAATAAATCACCACCAGAGTCTCCTCAGTTTTGTTACAGTTATTTAAGATGATGAAACAAAACACTTACTTTAATTGGTTGCTCCTTGTTCTTTCTACACAGTGCTGTTTTCCCTGTGAGATTTCAAATGATAAGTAACTGGAAATTAGGAAGAGAATTAGTCCATTATTCTGCAGCAATGACACAATGATTAATTATATTAACTTACTGCCCCTTCTGCTTTCAAATCCTACAGTCATAAAATTAGTTTTGTTCAATATTCCAGAAGGGATATGAAAATTAAATTTACACAATTTAACAAAGTCCTGCAGGAAAGCCATACTCATCTAAGATAGTAGATGGATGGATCCTCTAATTTACAATAATATGCAGATGGCACACCTACCCCTTACGGAGCAATGTGCAGATAAGGAAGCTTCCCAAATGGCTCAGAAAAAGAGACTCTTGAAAGGACATAGGTGGAAATAGATGGGGCAAGTCTGATCTTGTGCATCCTCCTGGAAAGCACTCAAAAACTTTTCACTGCAATTCCCCCTATACTTAATAAATATAATTTCCTTTATCTAGTTCTTTTTAAACCACATAATATTTTAAACACCCTGAGCATTTTCTATGCCCTAGTGAATATTAAATAAATGAAAGGCTATTAGGGTCTAGGGAGGCAGATGGTGAATTAAAATCATCACCACACAAACCCAAATCCCCACAACTCCCATATTTCTGGTAAATAATGCATTTCAGGAAGAGCATATTAGTTTTGAGGAACAATGTGTCTGCCACATTTTCAATGCTGGAAGACACTCAGATGCAATCCTACCTTCTCACTGCATGTCTTTTGCATTACATAATATTATGTAATTAATTTTTTTTTCTTTTCATAACTGACTCTTTTTTCCTCTAGAATGTTGAATAATATCAGAGATCTGGAGCACTAAGTACATATCTTAATCCCAGAATAGCTATGCAACAGAGCCAGACTCAGCAGCTAACCTTTGTGCCTTAGCCCTGGCATGGACACTGTTTACTGGTTTCAGAACATCAAAATAAACCAACTGCAAACCATTATTTCAGTCTTTAAATGAATAACACAATACAAAACAAAGCTTCCGTGTGAAGAATGCAAGGGCTTTATAGGATCAAGGTCTGCACAATTATGGAGAAGATTTGATCAAGGAATCTGAATGTTTGTACTGCAATGCAATCAGGACATAGCTACATTATTGGGAAAGAGGGGGAAAAGTAGCAGTAAAGTTAAAAGACTTACTTATATCTTGATTTTAAAAGGTAGTATTTCATATTGCTAACAACCTGTACTTCAGTCAAATAACTCTTAGATGACCTTTTCTGCAGTATCTGGATTTACTGGATTATTATAGGCAAACAGAGAAAGTTAGCAATGCACATTAACCAATAATAATATTATCTAAATTAAACCCTGTACTTTATTGCAAATTCAGTTCATAATGAAAACAGACAGACTGTTGAATATGAGAGAATACCAAAATCTTCAGCTGGTAAGCCAGAAAAAACAAGATACTTACAACTTATTAATTGAAAGATAAATTAACTCTCTACTTTTTAACTCATTTAAAACAAACAGCATGACCCATAAATCACCTTTGCTTGTAACAGAATCATCCAGGAAATCCACCTATGGTTCATGAGGGCTGGAGGCACAAGGCTGTCCCTGCACACAGGACACAACCTGCAGGTGAATCAATGCCTGGTGCTATCTATTTGTACTTTCTGTTTATTCACAAAACTCTCTGGGAGAAGTGGAACAGGAGGACCTACTGCATGGGCTGCCTGTGACAGAGACCTTAATCCTTGGCATTGGAATTATTAAGACCCAGATACATTTATTTTAGGAAAAACTCAACAAAACAATACTCTTAAAGAGGGGTTTCTAATAAATGGAAGTACTAATCTTAAATTATAACATTCATTAGGAACATGACATATAAGGTACTTCAACTAATTTCATTTATTTTTCCAAAGTTAGTCACCACTGGAGAGGCAGCAAACATCACATCAATGCTTGTGCCAGCAGTCAGCTCTGGGGATCAGCACATTAAAAGCTACTTTCATGCAGTAGCTGTCAATTTTCCTTTCCAAATCTTCCAATATTCTTTCCATGCCAAAAACAATGTCATTTTTCCTTCATAGGTACCAATTCCTGAAGTACCTGACTGAAATAAAAAAAAAAAATTTAAAAGGTTCTATTTTTAAAAAGTGCTTTTATTCTGCTCATTATACCTTATGAAACAGGAATCTAAAGGTGCTGCAATCTTCTTCAGTTACCTGAGGGCACTCAGTTCCATCTCATGCTGACTGGAAGTGACTCACCCCAGTGGCCTCTCCCACTGTGTTTTTAAGAGCTTGGCATCTACCAAACCCACTATTGACTCCCCGGGTTTGCTTCAGAAAGAATTAATCCTAAAGAAGAAAAGTTTAAAAAGCCAGACTTGAAGAAATTCTCCCCAACTCTTGATATCACCACATTACATAGGACTTCGAAACCAGTATAATTTACACAGATAGGCCACCTTGCCAAAGTTTACTGTTAGATCTCAGGTATTCACCCATTTAGGAACTGAGCTTTTAGGGACTCAGGCTACAGATGTATCCATTTCTCCAGGTAGATTATTATGCATTCCTTGTATGCCAGCATAGTTGACTTCATTTTTTTTCCTGAAGAAACATTTTGAAATTCCTAGACATAAAGACATGGAGATGTATTTGTCAGCCCGGGAATAACCTGAAAACAGCTGAAAATAGCTCTTGTGGTGATTTAGAGACAAAATAGGATTTTCCCTGTTTTGTGTACTATTGCATGGCATTCCCACTAAAATTTGACCATGTTTTGCTCTTGTTTCTTTAGGGGTATTGACTTTTCCTTGCTTGGAGTAAGCTTCAGGGATGAGTCCCCATTTACAATTTTACTGAGTCAGGCACAGCACCTCAAATCTGTTCCTGGCTTGTGACCACAAGTACCAATGCTAAGAGAGCTTTTGCAAAAGCTTATTTAATAAAAAGTAATGCCTTTAAGGCAAGAAGGCAACAAAAACAAAACCAAAAAAAAAAAAAGAATGGGTTATAATTATACTTCAATTCCTCAACATTTGCTATCCCTGAGAGTTTGGGAAGAGCCCTACTACTTAAGCTATCTCTCTCTTGTCCTTCCAGGCATCCTTTCTAAATTACTTCAGTTTCAGTCTGAGAAAAAAAATACATCACATCAAGTGTAGCCTGAGGTGACAGTGAGTGACTCAGGTACCTCTGAGAAAAGGCCACTTCCAGTAGAAGAGGTCACACATAACATGCCAGCTACATTAAAAAAAATTGCTTGTTTGACCACTGTGGCTTGTGAATCAAGAGCAACACGAGCTCCTCCAAAATCCCCACATTGCAGATTCATGTTCCAATCCACAGCTGCAAAACAAGTGCATTATTCCTGGCATGTTGTCCCACTCCAGGAAAGCAGGCCGAGAGCCAGCTCACACAGCCACCTGACAGCCACCCGGGACAAGAGTGGAAGGACTTCATACAGGGTGGGTGATGACAAGGACATGTAATCTGACCCAAGCAGGGCTGCTCCCAGGGGAATTTGCCCCACTGTCCCCAGCCAGCTGTCTGCTGGCTAACTGCCTCTGGGGCTCAACTGCACATGTACAATTTGCAGGCTCCTTTTACGACCTCTACTCCGATCTGAGAATATAACCGTTTTGATATAAACTTTTCCAGCCCTTCTGGTGGTTGCTCCCAGCCTGCCTGTGCTGTAATTTACCTTCATTTTGTCTGGATTGAGCTGACCTGGCTCCTACAAGTCCATTCTTTGTTTATTCCAGTGGTAGCCTGCACAGAGGAGACACACTGAATTGTCTCTGTGTCCTTCCACTGAAAGGTTTAAGTCAAAATTGTCTGTGTACCTTGCCAGAAACTTAAGACCAACAAAAGTAAAGAGTCCTGCCACACAAAGGGCATCAGTTAATAGGAGAATAAGAATTCAGTACTATGACAATACGACAGCAATGGTGAGGCCAAAAGACAAAACACATCAAAACCTCAAGCAGAAAATGACACTTTCTCATTCTCTTCATTTTCTAGTTCAAAATGTTAAGCACAAGTAAAAGCCACATATGAAAAAAGGACCCACTGTGAAAGCTGCTGTGCTCCTGTCAGTCAGTACAAGACAATCTTGACCTTCATGCCACAATATTAAGCCAAAGTTCCTGAAAGGAGGCATTGTTTCAAAAGCCAGGCATTTTCTCAAGGGTAAGAAATGCCTGTAAAGACTAGGCTGAAACCCCTGAGGTCAGATTACCTTTGACATGCGACATCTAAACTTCTTTATCTGAAAGGGGAATTTAGAAAGCTCTGACTGCTCTGTGCTACTTAGCTGCACTTTGAACAGAATCCAGCATAAGTGTGTACTAACAGAAAGTCCATGGGAAAGCTTTAGATAGGGCTTTAGATACCCATGCTATTTATCTAAATATTTATCCTGCAATGTGTGAGTACACCTGCTTCTTTCCTTTGGGCCTATAAAGAGTTATTTCTGTTTTGGACAGGTCTGACATGAAATACACAGCAGATAAAGTGCCACCAGCCACCTTGGCCCAGCAACACCTGAGGAAACAAGTCCTCTGAGACGGAAAATGATGTCTTTTATCATACAGTAGAGTGGTTCTAGTAAGAGCCTAAATATGGATGCACAGAAGCTTTTACTTAGATAGACAAAATATGCAGAACAGGCTTATTAACTGCCAGTGTCTTTAATTGCCCTGACAGCAATAATCTGGTATGAAGAGCTGCAGTGTCACTGACAGCAGGTGAGATTTGGGAAGCATGGCTTGGGCAGAGACACCCAGCAATAAATGGTGGATGAAAGACCAGATATGACTCAGCAGTGTAAGCTCTCATCCCAGAAAGCAAACCCTATTCTGGGCTGCAATCAGAGCACAGCGGGCAGTGGGTGAGGGAGGCGATTCTGCCCCTCTGCTCTGCTCTGGTGAGACCCCACCTGCAGAGCTGCATCCAGCTCTGGGGTCCCAGCAAGGGACATGGAGCGAGTCCAGAGGAGGCCACCAAATTTGTCTGAGGGATGGAGCACCTCTCCTATGAGGAAAGGGTGAGAGAGTTGGGTTTGTTCAGCCTGGAGAAGAGGAAGCTCCAGGGTAACCTAATTCTGGCCTGCTTATACCTGTAAGGAGCTACAGGAGAGATGGAGAACTGTTTATGTCAGCATTTAGTGGCAGGACAAAGGGGAAATATTTAAACTGAGAGTAGGTTTAGATTGGATATCAGAAAGAAATTCTTACCTCTGAGGGTAGTGAGGCACTGGCACAGGTTGCCCAGAGAAGCTGTGGGGGCCCCGTCCTTTCGTGCTCAAGGCCAGGCTGGATGGGGCCCCGAGCAGCCTGGTCTGGTGGAAGGTGTCCCTACACCTGGTAGGGGGATGGAAACTCAGCGATCTTTTAGGTCCCTCCCAAAACCAATTCGTTCTATCATTCTGTGAAGTGTTTGAAGAACTCTTTTTAGCCAACCTGACTTCTCATATCCTCAGAAGCGTTGCGCTCGTATTCATTTCTCAGTGCAAGTTCATCGGCACAGCACAAGGCAGCACCACAGGAAAATAGCAGGGTGTCGCCTGCCCTCGGACACCGATTTCACAGTCCCTTCAGCAATCGGGATCCTGGAGCTCCATCTACTGGTGCCGCGGGACCGGCCGGGGAGGAGGTGGCAGCCGGGATGAGGAGACCCTGCCCGGGACATGAGGACACCCTGCCCGCGACGCCCTCAGGACGGGGACGCCCTTCCCCGAGACAACTTCTTGTAAGTGACCATATTTTAAAGTGTGCAGTATCAAATATCCTAACTCTAAGGTCCCCAGAATGTTTATCAATAAGTGGTAAAAAAGGCCAAAAGCAGACAGCTTCTCTTAGTCCATTTCTTTTTCCTCACCAATAATGTCTCAAATCAGCTATTTTCTCTCTCTCTTTTTTTTTTTTTTTTTTTTTTTTTTTGGGGGGGGGGGGGGGTCTTTTTGGGGTTTTTTGGGGGTTTTTTTTTTATATAAAATGTATCCGTTTCAGAGTCAGTTTATCAGCCCTGACAACAGCCAGGCTATAAAGGCATGGCCCATTTGTGCATCTTTCCAACGAGAATTCAGTTTACAGTTACTTGTCAAGCACTTTTCATATCCAAAAGTTTTGATGAAACTGCTCATATTTTTAAGAAATTGTAGGTGGGAGTTTTTATTTTTAATATGTATTTATATGGCCACAACTTTATTAGAAATGTGCTTGTTCTGTCTTTTCCATAATTGGTGCATAAGGGTTAGAGAGACTTGAGAAAAACTGCTGCTTTGACACTCTCCATCTACAAATCAACCTTCTTTGACAAACACATTCAGCTTGCTTTTCTCACAAATTTGAATTTAAGCACTATCTTTTTCTAGAAAGAAAATAAAGCGGGAAATTAACTTCCCTGTTTCCCCATAACACCAGATTGAGAGAGAGCTATCAAGAGATATATAAGTGCTAACTATTTTCTACTGGGTACTTAAGGGAAACAGATGGGTGTAATTATGGTTTTATGGAGGTCTTACCTAAAATGCTTACACTCAGCTGCCACATTACAGTTTGATTCTCGGCTATAAATACACATATTAATCTTTGTAAAGGTCTGCACAGATTTTAAGCTAAGGGGGAACGTGCAGCCCCCATGGAAGGAGACCATATTAAAACCAGAAGGTGCAATGATACTGGAACCCACGGGACTTGGAGGGGGCAAATTCTCCTTGCTTAAAACGACTCAGATCGTGCAGAAAGCAGCAGAGGGAGCCAGCTGCCTTGCTTTGGAGTACCAGCACTGCTGATGCGCTGCAGCCAGCCCAGCACAGAACCTCCACCTGCTTTACCCCGGGGCAGTGAATCTCCTGCTCCCAGAGGTTGCGTCACTGTACAGGAAATATTAGGAAAAGCTGATCTTTGCTGCATCATTCAAGTTTACTGACCCATCCAGGCTGTACCACCACCTCTGGCAGTGAGCAGCACTTAAAGCAGGAACCCGAGAAAAATGCAAAATATAACTGAGCAAAAAACCATCTCCCTCTCCCACCCTTTTACATCTGTGTAAGCATTTTATCTTTTCACAAGAGCTGCAGAAACGCCTTTGCTCAAATCGGTGAGGAAAGTTATACACAGAACTCAAGTTCTCTGACAAAATCAGCAACAAGTCCGCAGTGCCACCCCTCATCTCCCCCCTGCCATCCCCAGCATCATCACTGGTGTTTGCTCACCTTCAATACCATTTAAAGAATTCCCATTTTCTTCCCATATCATGAGACAGAGTAAAAATAAAAGGAGAAAACAGCTAATGCTGTCACATACATTTTAAAATCTGAACCTCAGTTTTGGCAGGTAAAGTAATACAGATTTCCATGTAATTTTTGGATCTCTAGCTCCAGAAAAATTTTTTCTTCCCACTGGAACTACAAGAAAAACCTCACAAGGCTAAAAGTCACAAGTCCTCCTTCTCCCTTCTCAGAGAGCCTCTTCCTCTTTGTTTCTTACACTTCATGATGTTAAGGCTCAGTTTATCTCTGAGTGATCCCAGTTAAATCAATCAATCTTCAATGCATTTGCACAGGTACTCAGGAGGAAAAAATTCGATTAGTTAATCATTTAATTACAAACTGCTGAACTAATAATGGAGAACTTGACCCAAAATGCGAAGGACATTATAGTACTGACATCTGGGAAGAGGTAAGGCAACCAGTGTAAATTTATTTGTAAATTGTGCATTATTTGGAAGCAGTAAAAGCCAATAAGCACAGAATCAGGCTAATTCTGCAGGTTTCTCATGAGCAGAGTAAAAGGTTGAGTTTGGTGGCTATAAATATACTCATGTATTCACAGTATGCCCTAATTAGGACCAGTGAAAGGAAGAAATTGCATATTCCCATTCCATTAAATATCCTTTCACAGTATGAGTAATCTCATACTCAGATGAAGCAGATGAAGGGTGTGGTGGAGCAACACTTTTCCCAGCTGAGGGGCTGAAGGTCTCCAGGGTGTTGCTATCTCTCCAGCAGGTGTCCAGCACAGGCTGTCTCTCCCTGCCCCCAGGGATTCCCAGCCCCACAGCCTCGGGCTTAGGCTGGCATGATGCAACACAGCACAGCACACCAGGAAGAGCTCTGAACATTATGAAAGAGCTGCAAAGTGAGATTGTCACCTCCAAAGGTCATTGCTGTGAACTCCTTGTCCAGCAGGCTCAATCCAATTAAGAGTGCAGAGATTTTTGTGGTACTTAAAAGATCAAAAATTAAGATTAAGACTTTCTGCTTTCTTGAATGGTATGAGTTATTGCTTCTGGGGAGCCTTTCTGTTGTTTATTCCCTGGAGAAAATCCATGCTGTTTCTATCATCCCTGAGATAACCTGTCCCAGCTAGGCTGTAGGGTCTGCATTGCCCAGGCAGGCCACTGCAGCTGCTGTACTGCTGTAAGGCACTGGGGAGTTTGCAGCAGCGGAGTGAGCATTGCCCCATTCCTCCTCACTGACCAGAACTGCCCTGTAGGTAAAACAAGCTCTGTGCGAGTGCTGACACTGCTCCAGGACTGGAGGTGCTAAGCTCAAGCATCATTTGCAGCATGCTGTCAGAGCCAAATCCCCTCTTCCATAATGAAAGGGTTTAGTATCCCAAAGCTGAGGTGTTTCACAATGCTTTCATGTAACACTGCTCCATGATAATCCTACAACCTGGTCTGAGGGCTGTATTCAATTTCTATCTCCGCTGCTCACTCATTCCATTAGCTTGTCATGCTGTTTGCCACAGTTATAAGAGGGAAATATTTATAAGTACATCACAAACATGGATGAAAGCCAGTTAACCAATGCTTCTAAAGCCCTCAGAGGCCACAGGGAAAAAGAAACAGAGGGGTGGTCCAGCGCTTGCTTAAAGCACTGAATTCTTTAATGTTAATTTTCATAAGCCAAAGTCCACCTGTATATGTTAATAATATACTGCACTGCAGATGCCTGAGGTATTCAAAATTATGTGAAAGATGCAGGATGGAGTTTGAGTAGGATTTAAAGATTAATTTTGAATTTATTTTCACTTTATCTAAGCTCTATATTGTTCCTTTATTTATACCATAGAATAAAATATCCTATAAGGTTTTGGTTTAATTTCTGTGATATACAGAACACTTGCACAGTCTGCTGGTCCTATAGTGATCACCCCATTCTATTAATACTTCCAGTATTAGAAATTAAGGGTGTTTTCCATTTGCTGTTCTGCTACAGCAAAGAACTGCTTAGCTTGGCCCAGTGGGCTGTAAATTCAGAAGAGTTGCACTGTGCACCACAGGCTACACAGTGTGGTATAGACATGTGCATAAACTATTTCCTTGACTTCAATCTAGGCCTGTTTTAAGGCTATTGCAAGAAACATTAAAAGTGTAGTAAATAGCAAAAATGTGATTATTTATAGAATGAACACTAACTTATAAATTACCATACGATCCAGGAATATCTGCATAAAATATCCTGGCACAATAGCCTATCTGTTTTACTGTCATTATCTGAGCATATCACAATTCTGATGCTTTTTATTGATGTCTAAACACTGACATTTGGCAGGCCCAGTGTAAAACCAGACTAAGTTCAGTGAGTTTCTATGAGCAGAGTTCACCATCTGAAGCCCCGTTAGGGTGCTGTGTTTGTTCATTCAGCCAGGAGAAATGCTCATCCTGCTGCAGGCAGTCAGCACAAGACTTGGCAATGAGCTAACCCTGCAATGTACAAATCTCACCATTTTAAAGGTACAATCCAAATATTATCTCTGATATGAAAATTTACAGGGAGGCTCTTACAAATTCCACCCTCAACAGGAAGAAGTCACCTGAATTTTTTTTTCAAGAACTTCTTTTCAGATACCTGGAATGAAAAGGGAGCAACTGGACCTGGATATGTGACAACAAATTTGAACATTGCAACTTCTCATCTCCACAGTAATATTCCAACAACAGCAAACATTTTTTTCCAAAAAAGCCTTCCAAATACAGTCTTCCTACTTTTACACATCCTAATAGAAGTTTCTACCAAAGTCTCCTTAGTCTAAATGCTACCAGTCTACTAAATGCTCACATGAGAACACACATAGCTACACACTAAAACATCCTTCTACAAACATTTACTCAGAGACAGGAACTGACAATAGGATAGCAATTATCAAAAAAAACACTTCTCTTACTTCTTGCTCCTGGTCTACAAATACAGCTTCAAAAGATGTGTATCCTCCTCAGCCTGTGACTACTGGCTATCTTTATTTCCCCCAGATTCTCTGATTTTATTTAGCTATCAAGTGAGATAAAGTCAGTTGGTATTTAGCTTTTTGTCTATAATACAGTTTATTGCCTGTATTTACAGTTAAAGGAATAGCGTGCCCAGAAGATTTTCTACATTTTCCTATTTATACAATTAAAAGTTACCTCTAACTATAAATTATCTCCTAATTATGTCTGAAGATCAGCACAGCTGTAACCCTGAGAGAAGGGTTCCTTACCCCTTAAGCCAATACGTCCCCCCAGGTCAGAAAGTTAATGCTGATAGTTTTATTTTCCCATAAAGCAAACAAAGAGGAACCAAAATAATATGAAAAGACTTGCAGTGTCTGCTTTACTTCTTGCCAATAGAGGATTTTTGTTCCTTCTTTTTTTGGTAAATTATTGCAATT
Organism: Bombycilla garrulus; assembly: GCA_013400315.1. Taxonomy (NCBI): domain Eukaryota; kingdom Metazoa; phylum Chordata; class Aves; order Passeriformes; family Bombycillidae; genus Bombycilla; species Bombycilla garrulus. The sequence goes on from VXBU01003887.1 coordinate 420,861, forward strand.
TTTGGCATTTTCAGTTTTAGAATCTCTCTTCTGATTCCTCCAGATTAATACACTACAATATGTTTTTCCTCTCACTAATAAATAGCATGTTTCTTGGCACTTTATGTGTACAGACACTTCTCGCTACTTGTTCTTGTCATGTTTGTTTCTCAATAACTTACAGCAACTGAAAAACAAAAAGGCAAAATATCTACTTGGTATTGAAAATATTAGCACAAACAGCAAGCTGTCTCCTGCGTTAGCATAACTGCTTTCATAACTGCTCTGTTTTGCTATCAGAAGTTATGAGCAACTTAGCTAGTGATTGTTAAATTATATTATACGATCCATACATGAATTGAAAGCAGATGTATTGAGAGCAAAAATTTCAGATTGATGTGCAAAAAAGACATTTCACATGTTTTATTGTTCAGCAATGCACATTACACATATAAACATGCAGTCATTGGTTAATCTGTATGGTTAAACACCTGTTTGTATTAACTGTGAGGCCATTCTCCTGTCACGATACTGGAACAAGCAGGTCTTTAAAATTGTTTGGGGGGAATGAAAGCCAAATCTCTAGCTGTCATTTCTTTGACAGGCCTATTATGAAACTGCAATTAATCTTTTTTCCAACTCTTTAAACACAGAAAGGATCTTCCCTTCATAGATGTAACCAAATACATGTAGGAAAAATATATTTTTCTTATAACCTGCACCATATTGTGAATTTGCTGACCCACAGATTCATGTTTGAAAATATATGAAGTCATACATAGAGCTTCAGTTTTTGTTCTGCTTACCAACATGACACGAGGTTTATGAGGAGTTTTTTTCAATAGTTATTAGTCTTAGAATATCAGTCAAAAATCTAAGTTAGCCTTAAGAGTGCTCAGGTCATTCAGTCCTGCCAGCACACACCCAAAAGATGTTTTATTTACAATAGCAAACTGGAAAACTTGTATTTTTAATAAAAGCATAATATACCCTGGATAAATTTTATTTAAACAGGTGTTCTCCAAAACTAATGGTTCAGTTAACAGCCTTACAGCCTTTAAGAAACAGGAGGAGGCTCTTGCTGACTCTGTTCTTCCAGGAAAATAGGAAACCATCAATGATTTCTCACACTTCTACCACTGCCGCTAGATGAAATCTAAAAAGCATATAATTTTGCATTATTAATGGTAAAAGATAGTCTTTGGTGGAGGAACTGGGAAAAAGTGATACCTGTAGCACAGATAAGGGTGATTAACTCAGTGACAAACCTGCACTCATTGCCCTGTGCCAAGACATTACTGTTTTGAGGAATTTGACAGAAAGCAAACATATATGAATTCACATTAAAAAATGTAAAGGCTGCCCCTTCATCTCACAGTTTGACAGTTGGTTTCTAATATCCAGATTTTCATTTCTTCGAAGAAACAAAGATGAGCACACTACCAAGTTAAGGGCAAACAGTAAGTCGCACAGATAGAATATAATATTGATGTCTTATTATTATTTCATATATAAACCTTTAAAGTGTTATCTAAAATAACATACATGGTTACCAGACAAAATAGCCCATATAAACTATGCTGAAAATATCGTCTTTATTTACAGGAACCTAATTAAAATGAACTTTATTTGTGTTTGAGGTCTGCAACAACCTCCTGTCTCAGGGCTGGGCTCCAGCCTTGATTATTCTTCTGGGCAGAGCTCTAAGGAGGAAAATGCTCCTCACACAGGGAGAAAGCACTGGCCATGCAGAGATGTGGCTCATCTGCTGCTGGAAGGGGTGGGAAGCAGCTTGCAAACTATCACACTGTTTGCTCCGCTGTGATGTCCTGTTACCCATCCCACCCTTCAGACTTTACAGTGACATGCAACCTTTGTTCAAGTGAACTCCAAATCTGCTCTTGGTTGTGTTCTGCTTACACATTGTGAAATGTAGCAAAAAAGGAAAAAAAAGTCTTAGACAGCCTTTCTGTATGAGTTTCTATATATATAGCATTATCATCATCTTCTAGTACTGCTGGTAATCACAACCACAGGTAATAAGCAAAAAGAAAATCAGAAATAAATGACGTTATTTTATAGGCACTTCTATAACCATGTAATTCGCTGCCTAGTTAATTTGCTGAATTCCAATATCTGCTTTATAGGAAAACAACTGCCTTGGGTTGTATGAAAATGCTGCCTTTGAGAGCTGTGAAATCCCACAGTGCTTTACCAAGTATGAATTAGATTCCAGAAGAATGATGCCTTGCAAACAGAGCACCCAGTATGCACTGAGAATCAGCTCTCACAGAGCCCTTGTATTTGCACCATTAGTACTTGTTCTTTCTTGATTTAATGAAAATTCTGTGCTTCAAAAGAAACAGCTACTCAGATAATCACATTATCTCACCGGCTTTGGAGCAGCCAAGCTCCCAGAAAAATCATTGAATAAGACAACAGGATTACAGCTTTAATGGCTACATATTGTATTTGTCACAAAGTATGGCCAACATTCACACTGAGGTTGCAAGATTATTACATGGTTACCTGTGCTCTATAAAATAGAGATGTCACATTGAACAGATTATGAAACAGTACTGCAGTATGAGGTATTATTAGTATTTTTATTATTATTTATCATTACCTATGACCAAGATATTAGTACTTCAGTGTAAACTCTGCAAAACATATGTGGTTTAACAGATGGAATATTGACAGATTTAAACATTTTTGGATCTGTTGTCTATCCACAAGATCTAGAAATAAGGCATATGGTCAGCAGAATAGGAGAGTTTAAATAAACCACTCGGGCGCTTTGCTTTCCTCCCACACACCTTAACTGTGCCAGTCACGCTGCTGGATTCCTCAAATCTCATATCTTGAGGAGGTCATACCTGAGGAAGGCTGTTAGCTGGCTGAAACATCATTCTTTTAGCTTTTTCGCTTTCCTGTGTACAAAGGAAACAAACAATGAATAGCTAAAGGGCTCAGTTGTTTTACAAACCTTGACAGAGCTTTCTGCTAGGAGGACAACTGTGCAGCCTAAGAGGCTTTGTTTGCTCCTGCTCACACATTTATACACATCTGACACTTTACTCCACTCAAGGGACTGTGACATAAAATTGTAGAACTGATCACACATCCATGATAGAAGCTTGACAGTTTTCCCAGACAGCCCTGCCAAAACTTCCCATCAGTAGCTGTAAACAGAGTTAGCAGGGAGGCCACTTAGCAACCAAATGCTTTTGCTTTTGCAATCTTACAGCGTGGCGCCGTTTCCTTTTGGGCTGCACGCACTCCTGCCCGTACAATGGCCACTGGAAATCCTGGGATGGCACTTGGCTGTTCTGGCTCTCCACGTCTTCAGAATCGGAGTCCTCCTGTTGCATTGAAGGGAAATGCCTGTCTGGATAAATCTCTTTCAGTTTGTCCTCAAAGAACTCATCCAGGCATCGTCCAGCCTCAGCAACCTCAGAATCTGGCTGTAAGGGAATGAATAACCATTCAGTGCTACCACATGCAGAAATCACCAAGGACCAAACCCAGATAGCTACCCCACCCCAGCATCACTCCTTGGCTCTGTCTGCTACATCTCCATTAGTCTCTGGACACTTCCCATTAGTTCCTCTGCATTTCCAGTGTAAGTAAAAACCAGATGCTGCTGTTCAAGGAACACATTTGTGCACCTCTAGGAGAGGTGTGCAGTGAACTAGAAAGAACAGCAGACATCACTGCATAGGAATTTCTATGCATTTTAATTTCCCTAGGTATTTTGCTGGCTGTGACTGGCTTCTCACAGCAAGAATAGCAACATTCCATAGAGTTGTCTGTGAAGATGTCCCTCTTTAATTTTAGATCCATATGTATCTCAAGTTCTCAGATCCATATATAACTTTATATAAACTTAATTCCTATCATTAAAAAAACCCTAACACAATTTCCAAAGAAAACTGATTAATGCTTCTGTTTATCCCAATCCTATATCTGATTTGCAAGGAACCAGCAGTTGCACCAGTGTGACAGCCACTGAAAGAGCCAGCCCCTGCTTTGTCTCCCCCACCTGAGCATATTAGAAACATACGTAATTGAACTTGGCACAGTTCCAAAACATGAGACGCACGTCAGTCACAAGTTCCTCAGGTGCTGAATAATGGAACTTGTCCTTTTTTTGAAGTTTCTTTCGTATGGTGGACAAATCCATTGGCCTTTTGATGATCTGATAATAATGCCGAGCCTGCAATAAAAGGCAGATATGTGACAATTTCAATTAAAACATTTCCTCCCCAGGGACTTCTATGCAATTTTGGAAAGAAGCCATTGCAGAGGAGTCCTTGCATCAGGGTAGAGAGCTCTCATCTTCTAGCGCTCACACTTGCACATCATCTTCCTGGATGCTTTGATTTGATTAAAACATATTTCTTTGCAAGATTTATCCTAAAAACAGCACATTTCAGTGACTATTCTGCTGCTTGCACTTTGTAAAGTTTATCCCCAGATAACCATAACCCAAATTTAACCATGATCAATAATATATGTAACATTGATAATTAGCTGACATTTTCCCCAAGCAGTTACAAAAAGAATGTGCTGTGACACCTTCAGCTGATAATGTGGGAAGTAGTCTGTCAAGTGTGACTGAAAATAGGATACTGTGCACTCTTTTAAAAGTTCAACAGAAGTCTTTTTCAATGGGCATCAGCAACCAGGATATCTCACTCCTTAAATCTTTCTGGGTCTAAGACTACTTGTTGGGTAATTTGTTCCTTAAGTTCACTACAAGCTTTATTAGGTGGAATGAGATTTATATCATTATTTAAACTACTCCTTCACATACAACTTTTATTTTCCCTCTTTCAACTTTCAGCACATGGTGCTCTATTGTTACAATAGTGTATCTTTCTTAAAGCAGACAGTTAATATTGCAAATGTCGAGTACATGGATGAAGCAGATATCTCTACATCTTCCCCTGAACATTGTCACATTTACCCTCTTTTGCACAACACAAGAAAAGAAGGAGCTTCTAGAGCAGACCTCACCTATGACAGTACAACATTCTCCATGTACGCGGCAAGTCAACTTTTTTAATCACTGGAACCCCTCACACACCTTTGCCATTCCATCAGCTTCTTAAATTGGCACTCAAGCACGGCCTGAGCACTGGCCAAACCTTGCCCTGCCTCTGGCCTGACACCTTCAAGGCACTTGGAACCACTCTTCCTTAGGAAGCAATACTGTTCCAAAAAACCCCTCATGAATATCTTTCAAGAAGACAAAGAAGAAACTTGTGAGGTTCTCTGGATTCCCTCTGATCCCTGCACGTGCAGTACTTACCAGGGGACTGACAGGTTCATGGAATGGGAGGCTCATACTGCTGCAGAACAGGGAAAGCACCAGCTTCTCACACTTCTGTGGAAGCCAAAACCAAAATACATTTTAATTCAAAACAAGAGAATTTCATTCTTGCCCTTAGTTAATCAATCATACTAACAGAAAGAATTCTCATATAGACTGCTCATTTCTGATGCAACATGGCACACTTCACTCTAGTCAGGGGGATGTTTTGCCTCATAGCATTGTTATACCTCGGAAAATAAGGATAGCCAAGAAATGTGAGAAAATAAACAATTTCCTGGAAATTCTTGGGAATCAATCACCATCATTACTTATTTTGTGTGCTCCAGATCTATTCCTTGGCTCTCAACTGAAAGAACAGCAGCAACAATGTGGAAAGAGTTAAATGGGCAATGTTTCCCACTCCTCATAGCCACTCATGCAAACTGATATAAGTTGGTAGTACTGCATGAAAACAATTCCCTTTAGCAATCATTAACTTGTAAAACAAACCACTGTTTGGCTCATTCATTACCGAAAAGAAATGCACTACATAAACATTATAAGCCATATATTCTCACAAAAACAAAATTTTTAATCTACTCAATTTTCTAAATAGGACTTCACCATTTGAGACCCAAATCTCAACAATTTTTGCCCAATTGTACCAAATCCAGTAGAAACAGGGCCAGCTCAGCATCTGCACTCAGTTGTGTGGACTCCTCCTCTCCACAGTCATCAACAATATACACACGACATCTATTTTGAATTTGTGCCCTCCAAATAACATCAACTTTAAGAAAACGGGCTTATTTAATGGGAAATTTGGTAGAGAAAACTAGTAACAGATATGACAAGGAATAAGCTTTCCTCTAGGCTGAGCTAAGAGCCTAAATATCTTCAAGGGAACTAATAGGATATATGAAGAAGACTGTATGATGATTTCAGTCCAACTGAAACTCAAAAAGTGCCTTCATCACAAAAATGTCATTGCAATGGCCCAAGTAGATGCCTGAGAAGGTGCCAAATTATAAAGGAAAAAGATTCAGTGTCACAAACCAGGCAAAACTGACTCATGGGAGCTCTGCTCTTGAGTGTGACTTTCCTGTTGGAAGTAGAAAAGAACTCCACATCTGCCTCATCTTTCTATAACATTTTTTAAATTGAATAGCAATGTCTACAAAGAAAAGAATGATATAACCAAATAGTAGCAATGATTTTGTTGTATTTACTACTGTGTATAACATTTGAGTAGCAGCCAAGTGAAAACCATCATCTCTCTCATGAAGAAGCAAAGCCTCATGCTGATATCATATGGCCTGCTCTAAATAGTGCTGGTGCCTGGAAAGGCTGACCTGGAAACAGAGACTAGGTAGAATAAAAGGTATTTATTGAAAGGATCCAGCTTGGGCAGTGCAGGAACCCCACTGGGGCTAAACCCAAGTCAAATACACAAATGGTCACCAAAAAAAATGGATGCCCAGTCATGAGACCTCACACTTTTGTAGATTTTGGTCCATTAGTATATTGGAGTTAATTGTCCAACTACAGCTTCAGGTTATGAAGCTCCATCCTCCTCGTTCCCTCTCTTTCTTCGCTGTTGTTTACATTGTTGGGCCTAAAATTTGTCCTTGGTCCCAAGCTAGAAAGGAATAGTTTTGTCTCCCTGCTCTGTGGAGAGCTTACCAACCTTTAATATGAAGCCCAGAACCACACACTAAAACAGCACAGAGTCCGAAAAATATAAAAGCTAAAACCTAAAGCATCAGTGCAATATAGAATTATTCCCACCTTCTGGTCACAGTCACCAAGGCCATACTGTGCATTGTAGCTGTGGCTGTAACGAGTGTTTTCACAGTCATATTCCACCTCTGGCTTCACTGGATTACGGCAAAGTGAGCACACCCATTCTCCCCTGCAAAACAAGAAACAAAAAACTCATGGGGAATCTTTTCCACAACCTCATCAAACAGCAATTCTCAGAAATTACTATTTGAAAAGCCTCATCCTTAACTAGCATTATGATAGCAGGCCATCTGAAGCCCATTGTACTAGATATTCTTAACTGGATTTGAATCCAGTTAGAAGTATAATCATTTCAGATTCTATTCAAGGCTCTTTTCCTGTCACAAAGGAAAAGAAATCGACAAAATTGTGTATGGAATCATCTACCAGCAGCATCTGCAGCTGCACGGATTCAAGTGCTGCCTTGAAAACAAATGCTAAGGAAGCACAGGAAGCAATCAGTTCATAAGACAAACCTGGACCTTTTTGATAACTGAGATATTTATTATCAACTGGTATGGTAACTGATATATTTATCTAAGAAATCAACATTATCAGAAGGTGTAGTAATACACAGGTCCCCAAACCAAATAGACATAATCCTGCAAGGGCATGTGTGTCTGTGCTAGTAGACGCATTTTCAGAAACCTCTTGAAGAATTTTGTGAAGGCAGTGATGCAACATCAGGGTCTGAATAACCACAGATGAAGATATATTCAAGAATTATGAACATACAACTTAAGGGAATTAATTTACTTCATTAGAGTTTAACTTTGCCTAGAGAGTTTATTCTAATAGGAAAATTTGGTTTTCACATTGCATTGAAACTAGAAGGTAATAATCACTACTAGAGAAAAGAGTGAAAAGCCAAGAGCTGAAAAGTCCTGGTTTTTGAACAGAAAGGAGAAACCAGAATCTCCCAATTAATACCTTAAACAACATATTTTTCTCAGCTGAGTCAATTATTTGAGCTTGACTCAAAAGAAGTAGACTTCGGTTCCACTTAGTGATGATTTATAACATAATTCAGAATTGTGCACCACAGTAATGCACATTATTCAGTCTCACTTTTAAGCTTGGTATGTGGACGTGTATCTATTTCTGGTTCATTGTATACAATCCATCTGCGACAAGCTGCAAGAGAATGTATCTTAGGGAAAGCAATGACTGAAATATTTCCACAAAAGCAAAGACTGAAATATTTCCACAAAAGCCCTGATAATCCTATATTTCCCATACAATTTGCTATCAAACTGAATAAAAACTCACTGATTGCCCTTCCCTTGTGCTTGTCTCTATTCTGCCAAGAAGAGCTGATGTCTACATTCCAGATATTACATGAGAGTAAGCATTTATTCTTCTCCAGTGAGTCATACGAAAATTTTTTAAGTTCAGGTCTGCCACCTCCTTTGCTGTTCTGGCCAGTTAACTGCAGAAAGGGCACAGTGGCAGGAAACAGTTCTTTTTTTATAATTCATCTAGTTCCTAACATGTAAAACAAAGAAGTTTCAAAAAAGGCAAGTGAGAGAAGCAGCCGCCCCTGTATAAGGCTGAAACATCAACCCCTGAGGATACCCTCTGCCCCCAGGCAGTGAGCAGGAACAGCAAATGTCATCCAGTGAAATGTCATCCATACTCACACTGGAAAGCTGAGCAGGGCAGGAACGTGGCAGGAGAGATGGAAGACCTTGGGGCAGTGATCACAGCACAACAGTTCTCCTCCATTAAGACACACAGCACAGAAATCCTCATTTTCAATTGGACTGACTTCCTGAGTAACTGGGGTTATTTTCATGCTGGAGATGCCATTGCTGAGCTTCTGATCAACAGGTGGACATTGAGTCTGTTCTGCATCCTGGGAGATGAGAAATCTCCAGTCCTCTGAGTTCTCCTCTTTGGATTTCTGTCCTTCAGCTGGACTATCTTTATTTATCTTGAAGGAAGAAAAATCTTGGATCACATAATCATCATTTTTGCACATCAGCATAAAGCATCATTGGTTATCTGCAGATAAAGAAGTACTTCTTGTACTTGGAAGACACAACTACCAACAATTTTCTAACAAGTACTTCCAAGTACTTCTCTGCAGTGAACTCTACTGGGGAGGGCACTGGTGTTCAGCAGGCCCATGCTCTTGGCATTTGCCACTGGCTGGCCAGGTCACTTCCTCCACACAGCACAATGAGAGAGCTGATTCTACACCACAGGTGATAAAAATAGGATATTCTACAATCTCACTTGCAAATTTTATGGTAAACAGCTCAAACGCCCCACCAAGCACCCAAAAAACCACAAAATATAAAAAAGTATAGGACTTTCTCCCACCAGAAATTCCTGTTTCATTCTGTGGAAAGGAGCTCACACTCAAGACTCTACTGAAGCAACAGAATACAAAGCTTTTATAAATCTATTACAATGTGATTTCTGGGATTGAATCCTATCACTCAAATACATATTCAGGCCAGTTTTGAGCTATTTGTCCTGTATTTGTAACCAGACAGGTGAGCCAAGTTGTTCCTTAGTATATGAAAACACTACAGAGAAAAACTCAGAAATGGAAGATGCAGGGAGCCCCACAGCGAGCTCAAAGCTGTATTGTCTTTACCACAACTCATCACAGAAGAACCTGAAGGTCAAACAATCAGCAGACTTTTTTACTGTACAATGTTCCAGCAACTGTGCCTACGAAGCAGTGGGATAAAGCAGAGAAGGCAGGTAAAACCTCAAGGAAATCCCACTGACCTTGATAGACATACTTGAGGACTGTGTCCCACACTCAATCACCAGGAGGAAATTGCCCTCCTGCCCGTTGTCCTGCGGCTGGAGCTTAAACACCGGCAGCTCCCCCACTTCCGAGGCAGATATTTTCAGACGTTCCAGTCGTACATAGGGGATCTTCTGCTCCTTAGGGGCAGCTCTAGAGTCGAAAGGACATGTGATTAAATTCATTCACGCTCTACAAAATTCTTCTCCCTACTCAGTTTCACACACCATTGTCTGTGCTCCTTTTCCTTTGTAACTGTGACTGTGGTGGCCAAATGTTGAAAATCTTGACTTTTTTTCACAAACCAATTCTTTAAGAAATGTGAATACAATCACTTTAAATTAATCATATGTGTAAATACATTACTAACTCCTGTGCTAAAGCTTTGCCCCATTCTCTATACTCTTAATTACCACAACTAAAGTCGTATTTTATACTTCTCAGTGTGGCTGGCTTCAACAGGAACACAGCACATCATCAACTTTACCATATTATCACAGCAGTGGCAGCAAATCAAATTTTATAAAACTGTTGAGGTCATGTTAATCCTGTTCCCATTATATCTTTTAGCTTTCAAAGGGGCTTAACATTTTCTAATCGTTCAAGTGAGATAAGTTTGCAAATATTTATTCATTCTGGAAAGCTACATAGAAATACATGAATTCACCACTTCCTTTCCACTGTTGTTTGCAAGTTGGAGAGCACTTTACAACTTTCAGAACTATTATCTATAAGGAATCTAGAATTCTTTTTTAAGTTCTCCATCATCATTAAGTATGACAAATTTTCTAAATACATGCATAAAATTTCACAGCCAGTGCTTTTGTATAAAAAAAGACTCTGCTACCTGACATTCTGATTGCTTTTCATATCCATTTCAAAATGTTCCTTTTCACAGTTATTGGAATCTGGAACAGAAGATAAGAAAATGAATAAAATATTTATAATATCACAGGCAGATTAGGGTAGAAAGTACTTCAATATTCATGCACTTCTGACTGGTGTTTAATATGATATCATAAGTGAATTATGGAATAATTTCATCAATATGTATAGAAAATGTACATGCTATTTTCTGTTCTGGTGCAGAGCCTTTGTCTTTCTTTTTTACTTTTAACCACAGCTTCTGTTCTAAATATGAGTATATATGAAATATTTCATAGAAATGGTTTCATTCCCAGGGAATTATATATGTACACAGCTGTATCACACATATCCATACACATGGAACAATATAAGTAATCCTCTTTGCTATACAGCTTTCACTTGAGAAAAACAGACCCAATGTGCTCTGAACCCCTGAGGCTCAGGAAATCTTTGTAGTCTCCAGCTCCATGCTAAGAAGCTTCTGGATAATTCCAGTTGCTTGAAAACAGGAAGAAAATTTTGTCTCCCATCTGCCACCATGGGACAGAAGTTACACTATAATCCCTTTCTTTCCTCCAGTGTCTGGAACATCTAAACACATGAATTCAAAACTATCTGCTATATAAGCATTTAGCTGCAGCTTTATGTAGCTGTATCAGCATGTGGCTGTAGTTTTGATTGACATTAAACACAAGTAATAACAGCTCTGGGCAGATGGGATAGGATAGAGATAAATGTCCCAGTGGATGCCCTCAGAAATTAGTCCACTGAAAAAAATTTCATAATTTCACCTTCTTTTGTTAGGAATTAGTTTAATATAGCTAATATGAACAAGAAACAAAGACAATATTGTGTTTATCTCAAGACAGGGGAGACTCAGGCAAATATGATTTTTAAAAGAAAATCTTGTCCAGGTCAACAGTATCTCAGCCATGGCATGAAAGCAATGTGCCTCAAAGGCTCTCTGTTTTTTCCAGCCAGAAGAAACAAGAAAATGAAGACTAACAAGGAAAGATGCATTTCACATCACAGCTAAGGCATTATTCACTTGTGATGGTTGCTCAGGTGAAGGGTGGGTAGCCCTGTCATGGACAGAATTACTAAAGGGAGACTGCACACTGAGCTGGAGGAGCAGCTCTCATTGCACACTGTCAAAGCAGAGAATGTTCCAGTGGTGCTAGGTTCCTACATTAACCAACATTTCTATCAGCAACTGGGCCCATCAAATAGTACTGCTTACAAAACTTGTGGGAAGCACCAAACTAGAGGGGTTGCACTGTGGAGAATGTTTGCAGTTAAAATAGACCTTAGTGGATCAGAGAAAAAAAAAATCTCCTAAATCAGTAATACTGAATTGAGATAACTGTACTATGCTCATGAAGGGTCAGATGAATATAATCCCAAAGGAAAACTGGCTAGGAAAAATGCTCTTGGAAGGATCTAAGGGTTAAAGTGGACTGCTCTCTACACAAGAGGTCAACCACCTAATGCTGCTGCTGCAGAAGAGGGGAATGCCATCCTGCAGGGTATTACCAGCAGCAAGGAATATAAAACACAAGGAGCTGATAATACCCTGATTCTGCATGGCACCCCAGGGGCTTCAGCTGAGCACTGCATTTGGCTGTGGGAAGCACTCCCTAATTGCAGAGAACCCAAAATAGCACAGAGGAATGAGGTGGTTTTGAAAAAAATCAAACCCCTGACCCACAAGGAGAGACGGAAACCATCAGATTTGTTTAGTCTAGGAAAGAGGAGTGTGTTTATGCAAGTCATAAGAAAGAAGAGTGGCCGTAAGAGGGAAAATGATAACACCTTGTACAATTTTTACCACATCCCGTGTGCCTAGGATAAGAATTATTTTGTTTTAAATTAAGCTGAAATGTTTAGGTTTGCTATTAGAAAAGGATGAGTCACTGGAGACATATACCAGAAGGAATGAGGCTCGGCAGCACAGCAAGGCTGAAGCCAGCAAGTCCTACCAAGAGCCACCAGCAAACTTAGCATTGCCTTTGTAGCAGAATTCATGTTTTATGGTGCACTGGTGACTGTATCTGCTCAGGTCTCCCCTCACTGCACGCCCTTAAACACAGACAGAACGGGAATTGCTCACTCCTGATCCTTCCCTGTGAAAAGGGAGCAGCATTGAATTCAACACTCAAGGCTTTCCACCCTCTTGCACAACAGGGCTGCATTTTATACCCAGCAAATTTGTAGCATCCACTACTGACAGTGAGATTCTGAAGGCTGGGGCTGCCTCTGTGTGTGGCGTCACACAACCATCACCAGATACTACATTGCTGCTCCTCCCCAAGACACTTCAGCCCAACTGAGACACAGCTTCTTAGGGGTCCTCCTGATTCTTACAACTCACATAAATGAGTGTGGCATAATTGCCAAGGCTTGGCATAGGACACAGGAGAGAAGACAAATACATTTCCTTGGCTCACTGGGCTAGGCCTCCTTTGTACTAATTAGAATTTTCTGAATAAAAATACAGCACAGAGAGAGAAATATTAATTCATCTTTTACAGAGAAATGTAGCCAAATATTGGCATAAGTCACGGGATAACAGCTTGATCCTGCAATCCCTTGCTTGCATGAATAGTCCCATTGACTTTCAGAGTTTGCATTTCAGAGGAATGAGGCTTTACAGCGTAGCACAACGATGTTGGCAACTTGCCCATGAAAAGAGTTAAGTAAAGTCTAATTCTCCATTAGGGCTGAGGAAATAGGCCTTGGCTGAAGGGAATGTTCCACAGTAGACAGAGCCAAGCAAAGGCACATGCTGTGCAATATGTTAACAAAAATTTGGTATGCTGCTGATGTGAAGGACTTAGCAGAAGGCACATTACATCTCGGAAGTAACGTGAGCTTTTTTAATTGAATTTGGACTCTTCAAACCAGCTCTTCAATAGTCATAACTGCAGGTCTCATTAACAGGAGTGCTTCTAAGAGAACTAATACTCCAGGTACTTCACACAGTCACACTCGTTTCTGGTTCCCAGATGAGGGATGTTACAAATTCAAAGCATATCATTTCCATGTTTTTTCTCCACAAATGAGATCAAACACACTTTTCCATTGGATTAAGTACTCTGATAACATTTGAAGCTTGCTGGAAAATCACATTTACATTTAAGTATATTAATAAGCATACTGCTTTACCACGCTTGCAATGCACAGTGCTAAGAAAGAAAGAAAAAAAAAAAACCTAAAGGAAATAATTAAAAGCCTGGTACCTTCTTTGCTTCTAGGTTGTCTCATTCTGGCATTCACAGGCAGGAAAGAAGTGTTGTTGAGCAGTTCAGAAGGCGAAGTGCAATGCTGAGACTTTTTGATTGAAAGATTAATAGGTTCTTCCAACACTTTTTGCATAGAAAGAGTTAATTCATTAACTACCTCTTGCCCAGCAGTAGCCAAGCTGTTTTCTAGAAGACAATCCACAGCATTGAGGTCTTCATTTTCTAGCTGTGGAGGGTGGGGGAGAAAGAAATGCAGAATTCTATTATCAGGTTTTTTTCTTTTCATGGTAAGAAAATAATTTGTAATCAGTCTTCAAATACCAGATAAGGAAAACTTCCCTCACTGAATCAGCAATTTATTTTGCCTGATTGACCAACAATAATGTGCTGTAAATGACAGCGGATTCTCTCTGAGCAGAGGAGTTCGAGCGATCCCTACCTTGCATTTAGTGCCTCCCTGGAGTGCATCACCGGGTGTAAGGCCAGCAGGAGCCCCGGGGCTCGGGTCACTGGGAGCCCTGCACAGTGCCAGGCTGCAGCTGGGCAGGGGCTCTGGTGCAGCATCACAGCCACAGAGGGCGCTTGGGGACGAGCCAAGTGTCACAGCGGCTGCACCTTTCACCTGTGGGTCGGCCGAGCTGGATAACTTTGTTGGAGATAATTCCATTTCTGTACTGTTTGGAAAGCCCACAAAGCTTAAGGATGCTGAATGCTAGGAAAAGCAAAAAGCAAAAAAAAAAAATATATTAATAAGCTTTTCAGCAGCAAAATGCTACTGTTCTTTCTGTAGGAGAGGGGATGCTCAGTTTCAGCTTGGCATAATCAAACAGTTGTGTCACAAGGGGTAAGAATCTATTGTAATCCTATGCTATTTCCAAAAGCTTTAGATTCTCCACCATTAAAACTGAAAACTGCAAAAGGAGACAACTGGGTTACTCTTCTAGTGCTTACAAAAAATGTCTTCCTTAGATCAATTCAAAGGATTATGATTTTTTAACTCCTACAATGATTGGGAAATCTATGTAGAACACAGTACCAAATTAATCCTTGACATAAACCCTATTATTTTCCATAAAATTTTCCCAGAAGAAATAAGATTAAAATCAGAAATTTTGTCATTTTATTAAGAGATCATCACATCACTTCATTCAGAAAGAAGATTTAGAAGAAATAAGATTTAACTCTGACACAAGTACATGAAGTTATAGTTCCTGTAAATAATGCTGAAAAGTTTGACAGTTAGCAAGTCAGTCCCATTAAAACCTAAAGCATTTCCTCAACAAATATCATAGATTAAATGCAGAAATATCCTACATGTACTAATGAGGAACCATGTCCAATTTCCAAAGAAAGGGAATATTTACTGAAGTATCAATATGCAATTTTACTGTCTCATGATTTGTCATTATCAAACCCACAGAGACACTGTTACACCAACCAAAGCAAACCCACTCATCTAGGTGACTTCCCTAAGCTGCCATCCATCCTGGAATGTGGGACTGTATTGAAAAAAAGACTCTTCTAGCACGCATGTGAAGCAAACAGAAGAAATTTTAGGAAGTGTACAGTACTGTGTCACTTGAATACACAATTTTCCCTTGTCATCATAGTTCACAGGTGTTTCACCCTTTGACTGACTATATCCTTTTTGTTTGACTGCAATACAGTAGGTAGCACTCATTTTAATATAAATCAAGGCAATAGAAATGTGACCATTGCATCTGAATTAGAGTTTAAATTTATGGTTGTATTTATTTCTCCACTAGAGGCCTGTGACTCAAAAGTGAATCTTAGATAGGACCCATTTCCTAAATTTAATTAGCATTTTTCTCAACTTATGCTCCGTTTGGGATTTTGATACTTCTGTCCATCTTAACCCCACAGTGGTAAAGACAGCAGCCTAGACTGAGCTGTCAGATGTGTCTGTGGAAATCCTACCTCATGCCAGTCTTGAATTCCTCTGCTTGCAATGTACAGCAACTCTGTGCTGAGACAACACGCTCCACAGACTCTGATTTCCACCTAACAATGGATGCAATTTAATTTCCTTTTTGTCAATTTGCAATAGATGCTACAACAGGACCTTTGCCTGAAGAGCAACCGCTTAATTTGATGAGACAAAATACGCCTGCATTTGAGACAGGAAGAGGTCAGCTCTTCTGCAGAGCCAAGGGAGGTTTGTGCCATTCCACCACACAGTGCTGCAGTGAGCCTGCTGTAAACAGTCCCTCCATGTAGAAGGCATCCCAGAGAGCACTGGGTTCCTGCAGCCAGGAATTGGTCACTCTCCCCTCTTGAGTCCAAGGGATACCCCTGAATCCAAGCTGTCTGAGCTGTAACAACTTCTGGGAAGCATCTGGAACTAGTCACACATGTTCTTCCCACCTTACATTTGAGCTGAAAACTAGAACACAGGCAACAAGGAAATGCACCAGTGGAGGCCCAAACTTGCCATACAGTCTGTCTGATAGAGCATTCCTAAAAATGCTGAGATTTCCAACCAAAGTGATCTCCACAGGTCAGCAAGGAATCCACTTCTCATGGCCACACATCCGGAAATCCACACTGATCAAAAGTGTTTATTTGCCACCACAACCTGCTTGCAACAGGTTCCTGAAATTGCAGTGACAAATGGGACTTACCAAGTACATGTTTTCCTTTTCATTTCATCACTCATTTTATCACAAGCGTTTTTTAGACGACAAAATTAACATGTGAATTGTTCCCATATCACTTACAAAAAACTGAGAAAATGGAGCAGAATTTGTGCCCATATCACTTACAAAAAAACCTAAAAAAATCAAGCAGAATTTGTGCTTGAGCTCAAGGTGAACTATGATCAGCCCTTGCCTTTTCCCCTTATTTCAAAGCCCACTCCGAGCATGAAGCAAGCCCCTTTGAGGTAGTTAAATATTTATCTAGTCAAATTCTCCAAAGCATGGAGCATCCATAAATTCCTGAGTCAGTAGGAACTACCCTAGAGCTGCACTCCATTGGGAATGGGCATGCTGAGGCATACACGTGGCAGGCTCACCACCCAAATTTGCTCTCAAGTTAACTGGAGACCTTCTGGCCATTCAGTTCCTCCAATCACTACCTACATCTTCCTTTACAAGCACGTGCCATCATCTCATGCAGTGAGACTTGACCCTCTGTGTGCAACTCAGGTGAAATGTTCCCCCCCTCCTAAGGCAATGTAGGATTACTCCTGGCTCCAGTGAGACAAGTTTACTTACTGAGAGTAGTCACTGGGATGACTCCTACTGAAGGAAAACAAAAATATGGAGACACTCACATGAGATTTGGTTACAGCTATAATTTTCAGAAAGGTGAAATTCAATTGCATGGCATGGCTACGTCCTTTTTACTCTTCTAGCTAGCATCAGTTTCTTCAGAGATCTTTTTAGATTATATAAGCCAATGTAAAACCTCACTCTTGTTAAAAAGAATAATGAGGCCATCAAACTGCCATCTGTCTTTTCCCTTGGGGCAAAAGTTAATTTTGTGGTTATTTTAATGATGAAGCAACATTATGATCTTTCAGTGCAAAATATTAAAACTCACAGTTAAGAACAGACATATTCCATCCTGATCCATAGAGCTGCTGTCAAGTGTGAAGTGAACAATGCACTGGGAACAAGGCTCATTAATAGACTATTAATTCACTCCCTAAAATAATCATTTCTTTTGCCATTAGCAAAAATTTCTCTTTTCCCTTGACAGTTCCGCTAGTTTTTGCAAATGGGATGCCTTTAAAGGATTTATCTGTCTTATAAAAGCTCTATTGCTTTTACATTGCAACATTTGAACAACAACAAGCATTAATTATGCTCTTGGGCAGACAGTGGTTTCAGCTGTTGGTTAATTTTGAACTTTTTGACATTTTAATGTACAGTCTGGCACATTGAACTACATCTGTGTCACTATAAATGGAATTCTCATTGTCTCATAATTAATTTTGGTCTGATGATCCTTATAATATAATGGCAGCAGCATCACCACCCCAAAATGCCTCCTACCACAATTTTATTAGCTATGGTAGTGAAAAGTAAGAAAAAAGAACATGCAAAGTGCCTTCAGAGAACAAAAAATAAACATACGGTTCAGTTCAAATATTTCTTTGATCACCGTTTCATTCAAAAAAGGTCCAGTGTAAACATGCAGCACCAACACAGAAGAATTCTGAGAAGCAAATACTTACCTTGAAACAGTGGGATTAGGATTTGTTAGGATTGTTTTGACAAAGTCTCGGGGCTGTTGACACTAAGTGTCACTGATAAAGGAAGCTAAAACTGGGAAGCACCAATTCTCTTTGCTATGGGAGAAACACCACGCTGCAAATGGTTGCAGAGTAATGAACGGCTGCTATTAAGTGGAGCAATCCCCCTGGCAGCTCATTATGCTGGAAGGTTAAACAAATGTACTACTCCAATCCAGTTGCTTAACACAGCAGCACTGATAACACAGGCTGCACATGCTTCCCATTCCCAGTTTCAGATCAGAATCCAAAGGATTTCCTTCCCGCTTTCACAAGAAAAAAAGAATCCAAATCTGCATTAACAATTTGTCTGAATAAACTGGAGCAGGCTTAAAGCAGAAGGAAGAAGAGATTGCATGGAGCAAACAGCATCATGTTTTATTTATCTTCTTTTTTTTTCAGGTCAAAGGAAAAAGGTTTTGTAAAATTAACATTCTGGGAAACGCACCTAATTGCATTAAGCATGAAGGCATTTGTGCTGTGAGCAGTTCAATTCTGTAAAGTAAAAACATACTCTGTTACTTGAGAAATTTCTAGTACCCCAAACTCCAGGCTATTATTTTCTTCATCACTACTTCCTCTAAAATTAATATTAATTAAGGGGAAAAAATAGCAACAACAAACCCATTTTGGTCCCAAGCTCAGATTTGGAGTTCTAGGGCTGGATATTAAAGTATCATTACTTTCAGTCACTAAGTAATCACAACATGCTCTGTGCAGTACTACCATCAAATAAAATCTGTACTCTGACCTCCAGCTCCCTTCCCACAAATTTCATGTGTTTTCAAAGAAAGAAAAGAAGTTCCACCATGAACCATCACCACATTAGTCCTTCATGAAATGCTACCACAGCATATATTTGTTTGGAATATAAGAGAAGCCTCTCAGAGAGCTCTGAAGAGCACACCTCAGATAGCACAGAACATTTCCTAGGATTTCCCCATTTCA
The DNA here is from genome assembly GCA_013400315.1 of Bombycilla garrulus. NCBI lineage: Eukaryota > Metazoa > Chordata > Aves > Passeriformes > Bombycillidae > Bombycilla > Bombycilla garrulus. The sequence continues at coordinate 440,018 of VXBU01003887.1, forward strand.
GGTACTTTATGGTGCTTGACACAGAGAGCTCTTGAACTACGAAGCTGGAACTTATTGTGATTCAAAAAGAATACAACAATATAATGCACTACACAACATTTCCACGTGTTTACACTTGCATTACTAATCTTGGTCACCCTACCTCAAAGATTATTTATCAAAACCATGAATTATGGGGGAAACAGTCAAACACAAAGAGGACCAAAGTACAGAATTTGTCCAAAAAGGACCAAAGTACAGGCTTGCATGAAAGGAAAACTCAACTCTAGAGAGTCAAGTAGCCACTTCTAACCTTCAAAAATAAACTTTCAAGAATAAATTCAGTGTATAACTACAAAATACAGGTATTATGAATGGGGTGAATACAGAGTGATTATTCACTGGTTTTCCTAACACAAAAACTAGAAGGTATCTGACTGAACTATCAGGCAGGAGTCTTAAGGAAAGCAAACAGAGGAACTTCTCACACAATGCAAAACTCTGTTGGTGCAGAATGCTGAGGAGTATTCTACACCAGTATTAAAATGGACTTAAAATAGTAAATTAGAAAAATACACAGACCCGGGGTCTATCAAGAGCTATAAATTGCAATTTCCTGGGAGCAGCCTTCAGGTCAGAAAGTCCTTGAAGTGCTGGCTTTCAGAATCTGGGATAGTGGACCATCAGTTTATATCTGTCTGTTTCTGATGCCCCTCCCTAAGAGCCTGCTGTTGTCTATTTCTATAGGATCAGATGCAGCTGTGAGGTGATAAGTTACTAATACAGTGCACAACATATTCAGAGATTCACTTTGGGCAGAAGATGAACTAACAGAGGTAAGGGTCTTGCTCCAAACTACAGAAGGGGGTGCACTTTATGGAGTGTGAGGAGCAGAGATATCCAGCTGACCCTGCATCAACACCAATGTCTGCAGCGGTGCCTGAGGCTCAAATTACAAATTTGTGCTCTAGCTGTACAGTAATCATAGCATTTCTTCAAATGCTAGGTGTAGCCTATAGACCTCTTGCTCATCACTGCCAGAAATGACAATTAGGTACATGCAAACAAAGCAGAGACTGTATTCCTGTTATTACTCCTGAAAACACAATTAGGCCCAAAATAACTTATTATTCTTGCCTTTATTCCAGAATAGGAGACCTCTCTGCTCCTGTGCACAAATTAATACCGTGATATCATATAATGTAAAAGCAGCAAGATCATATAATTGCAGAAGGCTGGTAACCTTTTCCACAAAACTGTTGAACTAATTGAGTACTCATTCCTTCACACTGCAATTCCATAGTTTGTCTAAAACCTGTTTGCCAGAGTCTGGCATAATTCCCTGGAAACTGTTACACAAAAGTTATTCAGAAATTTGTTCTCTGTCTTGCTGGCACTCTTACTGGAGAGATTGGGTATTTGACAGGCATAGAGACAGAACAACTCCACAATCCAAACCAGAGGTCCTGGCTATGTGAGCGAAGTATTCTGACAAAGGAATATGAAGAGAAAACTAGATCAATTTTCTCAACAACAGAAAGCCTTCATTCCAAGCGTGGCATTCTTAGAAAGGTGCTAATCCAGCCCAGAATTATGCAAAGTGCAGCACTTGACTTAAACAATCAATGGTCTAAATACAGAAACATTTATTCTGCATAAAGAAATTAATTCACAGAAAAAGACTAGTTAGAGGAATATACAGGAAGACAAAAGGACTGACAAAATATCACCATCAATGTTCTAAAATGAGCAAAACAAATGAAAACTATCCCAAACTATCTAAATCATGAACTATTAAGGGTATCTTCTCTGTAACACTTTACAAATAAATATAATTCCATATGCAGATAATTAATCTAGTTGTCAGTCAATAATACCAAGTTCTTACCATAAACATGTTTCAAAAGTAATGCACAGAGGTCTAATTAAATGAGCAACCAAGCCTTGCCCCACCCCAAAATAAAGGAAACCACTGACCTAATGAAAACATTTATTTCTGTATTTTTTTGACAGATCTTAGCAACCATATCACTAAACAGTTAATTCAGGTGCACACAGAGAAATGTTTCTCTTTAGTGAAAGAATCTCAGCAGATAAAGAATTCTGTACTCCACTAGGAATACTGTGCCCAGCTGAAGGCTGTCACAGTTCAGCAGAAATACAACACAAGGCCAAGAAGTCCAACAGCAATTATTCTCCAAAAGATAAAACAGTTCTTCCCCAGGCAGCAGGTTTGTCTATTTTCTCTACTATATTTTTTCAAGTATTTCAGACTTGTCCAAATCCACCTTCTCCATGTCTTCCACGATGATCTTGAGAGAGATGAAATGTTCTGAATATAGGCAATGTGAGAGCACATGGACAAACACCAATGCAGAATTTTTGTCTGGAGATAAGTGTGAAAACATTTAACCAGGTGAACCAGATGAGAATGAACAGACCCAGTCCCTTGTTCTTAAACAGGAACCAATCTCCCATTTAAACTCAGATTTAATCCATTGTCAGCAAAAGCACAGACATCTTGAATGAGCATTCAAGAAGAAGGTATTTCAAGGGTTTACTTCCTATGCTTTTTCCTTTCATCATTTCTAATTTGCCATTGCCAGAGCTGTCAGTGTCTTCATCCCAAACAGCTCCTTAGAAGATATGAATACAAGCAAAGATGGGGGTCTATAGCTGCTGAACATTCTCACTTCTCAAAGAGGTACTAGCCACCTCAGAAAAACATACAACTCTGTGCTTCCTGCATAAGAGCATACACTTATCTTTAGAAAAAAAATAAAAATCCCTTTTTCTTTTCCCAAGAGGTATCCATCCTCCTTTTGCCACCTTCTCTACAACAAATCAGCTCTTTTTCCTTTATTACTCCTGCTTTTCCCATCAGACTACACTAGTCTCTCTCTCCTGCACATCTGCTTCCATTTTCTTTCCTCTTTCTGACGTTTCTTGCTTAAGCTGTTGGGAATAACCTTCCATTACAAATCCATAAAACAGATTTCTTTGTTGCTTTCAAATCTCATTTGCACGCTGCTTCCAGGCCTGTATCTCTGCAACTCCCAAAGGGATCTCCAGCAATTCTCTGGATGGGTATTGCATCATAAATACGTTGCATCAACAAAGTCACGTACAAAAGAAAAAAAATAACTTGCTTTTTGAGGCTAGATGGGAAAGATAAGTACTTCCACAATATTCCACAGACAAATTTCAAGGAAAAAAATAACCTATGAAAGTCTTCTACATGGTACACAAAATTAGTTCTACACCAGAGTAACAAATAGAGTTGAAAACCAGAATGTGATGTGTTGCTCGGAGAGTTTTGAGCAAACCACACAGAGAAGTAAAAGTTTCTGTTTTTCAAGGTGATATCCAGGGCCAGCAAGGGTCTACTGGTTGTGTTCATGCTACTTCTTCAATGGTCAGAGCATCACAGTAGGCAGCAAGACCAAAGCTTGGCTCTACTGTGCATTAAATATTCTAGATATACAGAAAGTGTGATTATTCTGGTTATACATGAACAATGAGAAGAAACATAACAGAATTTAAGGCACCCCACCTTCAGCAGTAATTTGTGGTGCTGTTTCAGGGACACTATTTTGAAGCCTGCTTCTCAGGCCTGATTTCATCAGCACTTCTGACTCCTGCTTTACTTTTTTTTTTTTTCAAATTAACTGCTTCTAGTATGGCAGTTAGCAAGTACTAGTAATTAAACCCCTAGGCACAGGAGCTAGACAGAATTTATGCAGTAAAGAAATCGAGTTTATATTTATCTTCCAGTTCATGTTTAACAATCATGCCAGCCACATCTAAACACTGTCAGCCTCTAGAAGAGTTGCTCATCCTACCACCTTACTGGGAGATGCACACAAGGGTAGGCTGTGACAGTCTTCCAAAACTTACAAGCGATTTGGGCTAACTTTTACTGTGTTTTAATTCTTTTCTACATCATTGCAAACTCCAATCCCATATTCAATACTAACAAATCATGTTTTCTCTTTAATTTTTTTTTTAAAGTTCTTTATACCTTTCTCACAGGATGGAAAGTTGATTGCTGCAGTGTGCTCTCAGGGGAGTGGCTCCTGACACCGGCTTCTTCATCTAATGATGGTGACAGGGAGGGACTGTCACTTTTGTCCAGAGGAATGACAGGCTTGTGGGCATCAGGTTCTGAGGAGCTCTCACAGACCTACAAATCACAAATGAGAATTTGTCTCTTCAACATCTCAGAAAGAAAAACAGTAACAAATTCGCATCAACTCACAGCATATACATTATGACAAGCCCAAAAAGACTAAAACAGAGATATTGAAGGTAACCCTAAGCAGAGAGATAAATGGAGAAAGATTTCTCTCAAATATTAATGAAGTCTTAAAAGAAAAATAAAAATGCTCAATAAAACTGCTGAAATGTACAGCTACACCAAAAGCCTGCAGTCTGTCCTTGCAAGTAATCTACTTTGAGAATTATTCAAGGTGGCAGCTCCACAGAATTTACACAATGGGAAGTCCAAGCTACCTTTCCACCATTTTAAACGAATTTCCAAGCCACTTTATTCTGCAGCTGATCTGCTTTTAGCTTGGATGCTCACCGCCAAGCACTGTCCTTTTTTCAAAAGAAGGATTCATACTAACAGAGGAGAAGGGAAGAGATTAGCCCTGCTGACAAAACTGCAACAGAACAGCATGTGTGAAAAATGATGATAATCTTAAATGACACGATGCAGCAGCAAAAGAATGGGAAACAACTCACAGACCAAGAAATTGTCTTCACTCTCTTCAATAATAATTCAGAATCTAATGCTTTTTAAGGATTCAGGGCTTAATGCTTCCAGTAAAAAAGAGAGCTGAAATACAGAGTGAAACTACTGCAGTCCTCCAGTCACCTATTTAGAAAGGAGGAGTGATGGTGCTTTTATTCTCCCATGTTGCTGCTCACCTTGAGAGGTTCAGATCTTTGGGATCCAGGATGGTTATGCAGCATCTTACAGAAAATTTTGGCCTGATCTGCATGAGGCCTGAAGCCTCTTTGCTGCAAACATAGACAAGACACACCAACAGAAAGTTCAGAGAAATACATGAAATCTCAAAGGCGTGTCCAATTTCTGAACTTACGCTGACTAAATGCAGTAGGAAATTACTTTGAGCGAACATACTTGTGCTTCATCTTGGACTTGTTGCTGCGCTGGGGCTGGCTGCCTCACTATGTAGTTGATCTGCCCAACTATAGTCTGTTGAACGTGCTGAGGTGGCTTGGCTTGGTTCAGCTGCAAGCTGGGCTGTCCCTGGGCCTGCAGGAGAAGCTCCAGATCCTTTTTCATCTCCTCCAGCTCCAGCTGGTGGTGCATGATGTCCAGGCTCTGCTGCAGGACTTGCTTGTGGGCGCTCTCATCATGCCCTGGCGGGGGGGATGCCAGTGGCAGCTGCTGCTGCTGCGGGGGTGGCTGCAGCACCTGGTTGGATTTCGTTTTCTGGAGATGGCCCAGCTGCACTCCCACAGCTGATGTCTGCAGAGAAGGCTGTGGGTGGCTCGTGTGAACCTGCTGAGCCTCGTGGGACACACCAACACAACCCTGCTGCAGCTGCTGGGGCGGGAAGGGCTTTCCCATCCTCCCGGACACGTTCTCCGGCTCCGAGCGCGGCTGCTGCTCCAGCCCAGCCTGCGGGAGCTTCACGGGCTGGGGGGCACCCCGCGGCTCTCTGTCCTGCTGCTGCAGGCTGAACTGCAGAGGGAAGTGCTGCTGATGAAGTGAGGGAGGCTGGTGGAAGCTCTTATGGTGGTTTATGTCTTGGTAAGAAGGCTGGGCTTTGTTCGGGTGAGGAATGCTGAGGCAGTGGGAGCAGCACACGGGTGCAGAGCACTGGATCGCAGGTGGGAACGGGTGTGGCTGGCTGCTGTCCAGCTGGGAGGCTGGGGAGTGGTGCCCGTGGTACAGAGCGGGTTGTAACCCTTGAATGTTTCCACAGAGTAGCATGTCTGGGTGAGGAATGTGTCCACCTTCCATCGTGAAACCCCCTGGAAAAAAAAACCAGCAAATTTACTCCCTCCTGTGATCTCGACGAATTTGTACAATAAAAATTCTACACAAGGAAATGGCCATCATCCACATTTCAAATATAAAAGATATTCAAATATCCTATCCAAAGAGTCTGCCAACATACATTCAAGACAAATTTTCCAATATTTATCTAGTTATTTCAATTCACACCAAACTCCCACTGATGTCAGTAGAGCTCACGGTTGAATTACGCAGCAAACACTTTGAAAAATTGACCTTATTTTATTTTAACTGATGGATATGGCTTATACTTTCATTTTTTACTGAAGTATGAGCTTATCTTCTCATCCATAAACATGGATACAAAAGACAGCTTCCACTGGGCAAGGGACAAAAATAGAAGAGATTAATCTTATGTAGGTGAGACTTGTAAAAACTGGCAATAGAAGTGACCTATGAAATTATCTTGTCCCTGCTTTTCATCAAGGGATGACTCCCTACAATGCTTTTGATGTTTTACCCCCTTTAGGTTTAAATACCTTAAAATGGGAAGAGAACTGGTCTTTTAGATTAGTGATCAGCCCACTGAGCTGAATTTACAGTAAGAACCCATCGCAGTTCGGAAACCTGTAGCTGCTGGGAAACAAAGTCACAGTATGGACATCTGTTCTATAGGTAACCCTGTAATTATTGTACAGTCAGTGTCTTAAAGCTGTCTTTGTGCCTATCAACTGCAAGTGTCTCAACGTTTCTCAGCTCATTTGACCACTAAGAGCAGAAGTACCAGACATCTCAATGGTGTTTTTTGGTGAATGGATATAAAGGGAGAAAAAAGCAGGACAGTTCAGCCATACTCGTTTTTCTTCAGAACACAGCAAGAGTTTCAAAACTGAGTGTCAAAACAAAAGAGGAGAGCCCTTTAGGGGAGGTACTGTGTTTTCTACATTTGTCTAGCCTAGCTTTGGGCATCTGCCTATAATAATTTTCTTACCCAAATTGGAGAGCTGCTTAGTCCAGTAGGAGGGATCCCAAGTGAACCTGATCTTCAGAGGAGGGCCGGTGTCTGTGTTACAGTTTGTCTCTAGCAAGCGCTGGATCTGAAACACAATCTGGCAACACATCAAAGGACAGTGATTTTATTCACAATTCTAAGATCGTGAAAAATGTTTTATTTGATCAACATCAAATCCTTGAAACAGTTCTCACAATTACTGCACACCAAGCATTGCTCTTACCAGCTCCTTACTGAAGAGAAATGGGATTGTTTTTTTACTACACACGGCCCAGTTGATGAAGTTCTGGACATGTTCTACCTGTCTGCCTAAAACCACAACTCCTTGCAGTTGTTGCTCCAGCCTCTGCTTCCTCTCGCTGGTGATTTTCTGTTAACAACAAGAATCAGTGGAGAAAGGCTGTCATTCTTCAGACACATATAACAGATGCAGTCATTGGCACTACATTATGCAGTATCTGCAGCAATACTGTTCTTCCCAAGCTCTTTAAATCACCAAGTACTGAAAGGAAGCAAATCCAACTCGGGAGATAAGTCTGAATTCAGGAAGAGCAATGACTTCCCCAGGAGCAAACAATCTGCATCATTCTGGCCTTGGTTTAACAGAACAACATAACCCAAGAAACCTGTAGAAGCTGGATCAAATTTGCACCTGGGCCACTTTCTTGTCTGGAAAGTCTGATCAGCAATTTTTCTCCTCAGCACATTTCAAAATAAAACCTTATATGCCTCTACTGGACATGCAAAAACTGAAAAGTCAAAACTCAAAAGATCTGTTACAGAAATTTGACCAAAGAATCATTTCTGAAACAGGGTATTAATTGTGCTGCTAGTGGGCTCCTACAAATTAAACATTAAAATCAGAAGCTGGTTTGTTTCCTAAGTACTCAAAAGAGGCACACACATTCTCTGTAAATACATTAGAAATCATGGTTAACTCATGATAAGGAAACATTTTGCCACTTTGCCCTGAATCTTTGTCAATCACTGATTCCACATAAAAGTTTGCAGAAAAAAAAAAAAAAAAACAACAAAATATTTGAAAATATAAGGAATGGGACAATAGCTCCCACAGTCTATATTCTTTCCACTGGCACTGGGATTAAATTCAATTTAGTTTGATTTCCCAAGGTATCAAATAAACTAGCCTTACTTCCAGTTGTTCAAGGAGGATATTTGTTCGTTTATCAATTTCATTCATCAGAACCACCTTGGCCATTTTTATTTGGTTTTCCACCTTTTTGTACAGATGTTTTACTTCAAGCAACCTGTGGGTAAGAGGTACATATCCCTGGATGAGCCAGCTGTGTGTCATTTATTCACTACAAGAACTGATCTGTCTACTGGCAGAACTGCAGTCAAAGTTGTATCATTTTCCATCAGTTCTCTCCCACTTCACTGAACCCTGACCACCCCTCTCTGGATGTGACATGCTAATGCTCATGGGTTCTCTCAGTCATCATGCCAAGAAGAGTCTTTAGTTCTTTTTCAACAAATGCATAATATATCCAAAACTTCCGGTTTATACTAGATTGTAAACAGTATAAATAGATCTGTACTCTTGAAATGATTACTCAATGCATAATCAGTAGCTGAAATCCAGTTCAAATAATATTTTCGTTTTTATATTCATCTTGACTGAGATTGCACCTTGTTTTGAAGTTTCTTGAAGAAATAAGGTATCTTAAAAATTATCTTGATTTGTAATATTGTCAAATTCTACTTCAGAAACAGATTATACAAAGCAATCTTAACTCTGAAGTCAGCTGTCACGTGCCTTAAAAATGTACAGAATCATGTATTACAATGCCATGACTTGTCAGTACCACTTAAACATGAAGTCGATATTTCTAATCTTCCTATTCTTTTTTACCCTCCAAGAAAAAAAAATAGCAGCTGCATTTAATTCTGTTAACCAACATTTAGTGAAAATACTATTTTTGTAGATCACCTACTTTCATGGAAAAAAGAAAGAAAGAAAACCATAGCAATTACCTGTCTTCAATCTGTTTAGCTGAAACCTGAATCCCATTTTTTTTCTCCTCCACCTTAGTTATGACATTCTCCAAGATCATTCTCTGATGCTGCAGAGCTTCATCAAGATGCCTGAACCTGTGAGAGAAGGGGAAATTCACACCTCGTGGTTTTCCCTGTTCCTGAGGGAACAGGTGAGGGCAGGGAGGGTTTCTGTGAGGGCAGTGAGGTGTGTGTTAAATCACTTGTGAGCAAGACAACTGAACTGAGCTTGCCATGGGGCTTCTAAATTCAGCCCAGCCTGCAGCTCCAGCTGGAAAACAGAGATGGGAAGGGCTCAGTCCTGCTGAGCTCGTTAGCCACGAGGTACCTGTGCTCCTTGTGCTCGCACAGGAGGCAGCTGCGGCAGGTGAGGGTGTCGCAGGTCTCACAAAACACCTTCAGCGGCTCCTGAGGGTGCCCCGGACAGAACAAGGAAAACTCCCTTGCTTCATCTTCAGCTGCGGAGGAATGCAAAGCAAGGCTGTCACTGACAAGCAGGAGAGCTCAGAAAAACAGTAACCGAACTCGGAATCAAATGGAAATTCTCAATGACATTTTTAAAATGCACAGAACCTGGAACCATCTGATTATCTGAGGCAACAAATCATACTGTCCTCTAAACTCTCGTGAGTTTAAACTATCATGATTTGGAGCACCTGCCTCATAACTTTAAATGTTCTGGTCTGGGGAAACCACTCAACAAAATTATCATAAAGAGTAGAATAGCAAATACATGAAATAAACTTGCAGTCACTGTGGAAGCAAGGAAATCCTTTGTAAAACGTCACAAGAGCAATTGTTTTCCAAATTTGTGTTTGTTGCAATGCAGTTCATAAACTTCAGCAGCTGGGACTGAAATTAGGCCCTAAAATCTGTTCTTAAAAGGATTTTCTCAAGAGTAATGTGATAAAGCATAAGAATGGACTGTGGGCATGCTAAGTGGAAGCATTATTTCCATACGATCTATTCTTGCCTTTTTTTCTGAATGGCAGAATTATTTTAGAAAGAAGGAACACTGTCACCAAAATTGCCAGGAAAAGACAAAAATAAACCATGGCAAAGGCAACCCTCTACCACCAAAGAAAGGCTTGATTGCTCCCTAACAGTACTCCAAGAAAGACATATCCCATTATTCTTTACCAACACATGAGAAATTAAACAAAACAATCATTCTTAGACAATACTTATTGATAAAAACTTGAAATTATATAAAGGCATTAATAATTTATACATCATTACCTGCTCATGTGAAATAAGAAGAAACATTTCCACTTTCCCACACCAAACCTGTTACTTATCTATACATTTTAAAAATCCAACCTGGGGCTGAGGCCATGCTCTCATCCTGCAGCAAAATGAAGCCTTTTATAGATTCAGAAGTGATAACTATTGCAATTACATGGACACACAGAGTACAGCAAGCGCTACTGGCTCAGTCACTCCATTTTCAAATTGTAAAATTCACAACGGAGAGGTAGAAAGGCTAAGAAAATCTCATGGCTAACAATGACAATGCAAATATGGAGAAAATCTGTGCCACACTCTAGAAAACACCTGTCAAATTGCCCAGCTTTTAGATTGGGATCTACTCTAAATAATTCTGAGGAGCTTGATTTATTTCCTCCAGTTCAACTGACTTTCATTCCACCCTCTTAACAATGTGCAAGAAGATAATTTGTGACAGATTAGGCCAAGATTTTATGTAACAGCCTTACATAGCTTACATTGTTATAAATTGTTTGCCGCAGTATCATGCTTTATTCTTCAGGGAAGTTTATCAGTTTATGTCATTATTGAATCAAATGCTAATAGATATCATTAATAAAGGAGGAAATTAGATAAGGGGTTTTTAACCCACTCCAATATTTTCTACTAGAAAGGATCAAACTGAATTCACCTTGACAGCATTTTTTTCTGATTTTAAATATGTATTTTTGCATTAAAACCTGCAGTTCACAAGCAAATAACAAGGTTGTACAACCAATCTATATATATGCAACAAGGATGTCAAAGATCATCCCCTATGTGATCATATTTTACATCTTAAAAAAGAAAGACCATAGTAATTTTGTGAAGGCTTATGGACTAGAAAAGTCTTTCAAAGTGATCAGTATCTGCAGAGCATATAAGCTGTTTTTCTGTAAACGCAAACTGATAATGAGATTAATGAGTCTTTAAGGTCCATGTNTAATTTTGTGAAGACTTATGGACTAGAAAAGTCTTTCAAAATGTTCAGTATCTGCAGAGCATATAAGCTGTTTTCTGTAAACGCAAACTGATAATGAGATTAATGAGTCTTTAAGGTCCATGTACCACAAAGTCAAAATCCTACATAATGATTTCTTCCCTTTACTCTCTCTGAAGGGTTCTCTAGCTTTTGGGTGATTGCAATCATGCCAGAGAATTCATTGGGGTTTTTTAATATCATGTCAGATTTAAGAGACAAACAGATTTCAAATGCAAACTAAGAATAAAATTAGTATTATCTTATTGCAACACAGACCCACAGCCTCTGCTACTAGTAACCGCCTGATTCAGTTGACATATCAGTGAGAACTGCCACTGAGCCACGGTATTCTTGACCTACTTTTTACTCAGCTCAGAGCAACACTTTTCACTTTTGAAATAAGTTTAATACTTAGAAATCAGGTACTAAACCATATTTTTTCTAGAAGCAAATATCGAACCACAACTACCCATTTTACCTTCTTAAAAAGAACCTCCCTTGGTGACCAGAGAAAGCTCAGCTGCCCTAAATTCTGATAATTCATCATTTGAGTCACCATTTTCTACGGCCTATATTTTCCTTATCTCAGGTGGGTCTCTTGAATAATTAACAGAAAGATTTAAATCTCTGCTCCTCTGATCAATTGACGTCAACTTTGGAAAAGCACTCTCAGCTAATAGAGTTCTGCCTCCACCTGCATAATTCACAATGGTACGGACTTTGCTTTTACACGTACATACTTTGCCTTGAAAGAAAACAATTATATACATAAACAATAGTATAACAATATAAAGAAAACCTTTTTAATAGTAAAAGGTTTCCCAGGGGAGCCAGGATCCTTTAGCTCTGGCACTCAATAAATAGTTTATTAAAATTAATAGAAATAGGAAGGATTTAATGTGTTTGGTGAGGGCATTTTGCTACTTTACTTCACTTCTGACCCAAGGAATCTAACACTAACAAAGGAAGGTCTCACCCTTACGAGGGAAATGGCAAAAGATAGAACAGTTTGAAAGTGCAAGATCTCTTAATAGTTACAAGGGCTTACAAAGAAGGAAGCTGCTTTCAGAACACCCTACACAGACTGATGATGGTGTGTGTTTATTTCCAGAAGGAAAAAAGCAAACAACAGTCTGAGTCCTTCTATTTGCTTTCTTTGAACTATTCTGAAGGGATACCTATTTCCAAAATAGATACAGGCTATATTAACAATAACAGCATCAATAAAAAAGTACAAATTACATTCCAAATAATTTCTATATTAACTAGTCCGTGTGTGAGCTACCAAGCTCCTAGTTCATGTTTTGTTCAGCACATGGAACTTTGTACTTAACTAAAACTCTCTCTCATGTTTTTATGTGTCTGCATCTTTTTATTTACATAGCACACACAAACCCACAGCTAAGCCACACATATAATTTCTTACCAGTATTTGTCAACAATATAAGCTGGTAATCTTAGCTAAAGTGACATTAAATTATAAACAGTTGAAACCTCAAAACCACAGTCCTTATCTTGTCATCAACTCAAGAAGAAAAACATTGTCCATCCGATCAGGACATTTGAAGGGAGACTGGGGGACTTCAGTTTATATTATTCTCTAGAAAATACCCAAAAACCATTTAAATATAATTTGTGCTTTTTTATTTTTACCATCCTTATGGACTTTTTTCGTTTATACTCTATTTGGCAATGGTATATTTTGTCTCAAGTACCTCAAACTGTTTGATACGACCACCCAGTACTTTAAAAACTACATCTATGGCAAGTCTAGACTTCTACAAGAAAAACTCTAAAGAAAAAAAATAAAATAGAAAGAATAATTGGTGGGCTATTTTTATTCCTTTTTCTGTCCTTCATCTTCCTCATGAAGAAAAATACTCATGCAGTACAAATTCTTATTTTTGTTAAAAATGGCTTATATAAATTTAGGTTAGCATATTCTGCAGCAGATTGCTGACACATAAGTAAACAAAAAAATGAGTATATGAATATAATGGGAGATGGTAATGCTTTCTGTAGATCACCACTGTACAGGGATGAGACATTTGCCAGTGGACTTAGTTTGTGCTTGCTCATACACACTCCAGAGACACTTCTCATTCCAGGCTTAGGAAAGGTACATCCAGTAGTGATCACAGCCTTCTGCTGTCTGTGACTCCCTCACAGACCTTGTCCATACACACAGGAATTGCTTGGTCATGCTTTCCTTAATGAAATTACCCAAACTGGGATAGAAATACTGAAAAGGGTGAGGCCTGTTGCTGTTGTAGCCCTCCTAACCCTGTCCCATAGCTTGGAAAGGCATGCGAGGAAGATCCTATCTGTGAAACACAAATATCTAAACTTTTTTCCAGTACCATGGAATGCTGATTGTGGCAGCGGCCCTAAAGTTGGAGAAAAATCACATAACCTCTTGTTGACACGTACATATCCTTCTGAGCCACACAGAGCCTGGTGTCTGTGGCACAGAGCCTGCAAGTGCTCCTTTTGCAACTGCATAACTGATATGAGAAGAAAGGGAATTCCAGTGTCTTCCCAGTACCTGTGCAGCCTTTCAGGGATACAGACAGGAAGCGGTCTCCAGGTTCCTTGCCGTGTCTGTGCTCCTCTGTACATGAGCTGCACAGCCACCTGTTGCATCTTGTACAGAGACTGTGGGCAGGTCTCTTCTCCTTGCACATGGAGCAGCTCTAAGAACACAAAGTGCAATTACATACCTGCATAACAAATCAGCTGTACAAACCATTGTCTTTAACAGAGTTTTATTCAGATCAGTGGGCTTAACATTTTTGTCCTCAGACTAAAGAAACTCAAGTTGTTTTAAGAGTCTGGTTGTAACTGTGTAACATTCAGAAAAATACATAAAACATTAGTGAGACAATCTAGAAAACAACATGGAGACACACACATACTATTAATGAAAAATGTAGTTCCTATCCTCTAAAGAGTTGCCCAGAAATGAGCTCAGTTTATGTCTTGATATCACGTGTGGTGAACTGGAAATACAAGGCACAGAACAAGAGAAGACCTGGAAACCTTAATTAAGTATCCTCTCAATTGCTCATCAGTTTACAGAATGCCCTTTGCTATATAGGCCATGCTGCCTGGACATGTCACTAAGGAGGAAATGAACAGAGCAGCACAGAAATAAAGTGAGTAATTCGAGATTTGGTATCCAAAATGAACTCAAGAGTAATTTCAAGACAGCTACAATGATAAGTTTTTCTTAAAAGGATTTGCTCTAGGCATGAAGCACCTTGGGTCAAAGCTCACAGTATTCCTGTACTCAACTCACCATGGCCACAAATAGGTACTAGTGGGCAGAGTGAGCACAGTGATGTAAATTTACCATCATCAAAGCATAAAGGCTTTACCACCATTTCATAAACTGAGGCATTTCCTTCAAGATCACAGTATATCTACTATAGCTATGTACACACACATCTCCTCAATATTGCTTCTACTCAGGGCTACTCAAGAAAATAGGAATAGATGGCAAAATCACTTCCTACTGTGTCCTTTCTGCTAGGCATCAGCTTTTCTTCAATTCAGATGTGAATTGAAATAGTTGCATCCCAACTGTTTGATGGGAAACATGAAGAGAAGGATACATTAGCCTGTGCTCAGCTCATAACCCTGATGAAGTTCTGGTGGCTGCAAGGGAAGGGTTTCTCTTCATGGTGGCTCAGGAAACAGAAAGTCTGAAGGAAGAATTATTGCAGTTCTTGGCTGGTTGTCTCAGTTTTAAATCACAGCTTTAACATTTAGTGGAACATCCATATCCACCTAAATTCTGAGCCTCAAGTGAGTCAAGCTTTGACTCGCATCAGCACAAGAAGAAATTTTTTTCTGCTAAAATTAATTTAAATTTTATCATTTCTTTCCACAGGTCTGGCATTTCACAACAGGTCTCTTATCAAGCCATTACTCAAGAGTTTCTAAATATTTGTTCTCAAAGAGATTGGGCAATTCTTGACAATAAGACAACAAAGCAAATTTTTAAAGGTGTTTAATTGTCTAGAGAGGGAATTGTTTGTGCCAATACACTATTTTAGTCATTTGCTTATCAGCAATGTTTTCTGAAAGGTACATACAAAATTTTAAACCAGAAAGTCTAATAAAACTTATATAGCCAAACTGCAAGAATATTTAATTTGGAAAACAAAGATTGTCATATAAAAAGAAGCAACTGATGTAAAATGTATGCACCTAGGTCCAGCTTAGGAAAAGCTGAGGAATGCTCTGCCCTCTCTGCCATA
The DNA here is from genome assembly GCA_013400315.1 of Bombycilla garrulus. Classification (NCBI taxonomy): domain Eukaryota; kingdom Metazoa; phylum Chordata; class Aves; order Passeriformes; family Bombycillidae; genus Bombycilla; species Bombycilla garrulus. Next base: position 455,506 of record VXBU01003887.1, read on the forward strand.
ACCAAACCTGCTTAAGCACTATTACAGGCTCACCTGTAACAGTTCAGCTGTCAGTCTGACTGGAATTTATATTGACACGGCACTGTGTTAACATTTCTTTTAAGTTGCAGAGCATTCCCAGAGTTACATTATTTATGATGTGGAAATGGGCTTTTGGGCAAGAGATTCTGAATTGTGTATTTTTGAAACTGCTGCTGCTGGCATGTAGCACATTCCATTATTCATGCTTCACTCTCTCACACACTCAGTCATCTTGTTGCTTCCAAACACTTTGTTACAAGCCTTGACAGACTCCCGTTTGAACATACAGGGAGAATTAATACAGTGATGGCAGCTCAGCTGTGTCTCAGGTGGATGATCTGGCACTTCTCCTTTTGATGCCACTGGTGGTGAAACTGTGGCTTTAATTTGGGGTGTGATGGTAGTGGTTAAAGATATTACTATCTAGCAAAGCAAAACTAGATGATTTGATTTAATAAAAAGGAAGCTGAAAACCCTGAAGGTTCACAAGTTGCTCTAGGGTACTCCTATGCTCCAGTGAGAAATCTGCATTACTGAGCTGCTCTTAGGACTCCTGAGGGATTACAGAAAAGAAAAACCTTCTTTTAAGGATGGTCTGAAAAAATAATGTAATGCTTTTGAAGACATTAGATATTCTCATTTGATTTCCTTTCCACAAAAAATCTCATTGAAAAGTAAATTATGTAAGTCACAGTAATTAAGAAGTCCCAGTATAATAAGTGCATTTTAAAAACTCAGCAGTATCTTACAAATTTTCTTCCTGTCTTTGGAGAGTGCATGTGAATACACCCCTTCTTTTAGAGCAACTTACGCTGCACTCTGCAAGCAATGTGTGCCTGAAGATATCAATACAGTTTGCTTGCCTTAATTATTTTTATTTCCCCAGAACACTCAGTGGAGTAGGTAACACATTCTTTATTTTTTAACAATATCCATCTTTCTCTGTCCCTCCTCTCCACCCAAAGCAGTGGCAACTACAAAGCTGTGAGAATAGTCCTGCCTGTTCACTGGGTATTTAACAGAAGTTAAATCCACCTATGTGCAATACAAATTCAAGGCAAAAGTAGTAATCCAGTACCTTCCTTTGCATCCATTCCCCAGTGGAAACTGCAATGTGATGTGACTTTTTCATCATTGAAACAGAGAATCAGAAAATTATAGCTGCTCACATGATCTAATGGGTGATGTTGTTATAACAATTTAGTCAAGAGTCAGCTCCTGTGTCTAGCAGGTCAAGAAAGGGGATTCTGCCCTCTACTCAGCTCCAGAGAGGCCACATCCAGAGTATTCTCCTCACTTCTGACCTCCATAACTCAAAAGAGACAAGGAGCTGCTGGAGAGGGTCCAGCAGAGGCCACAATGATGATGAGGGGTCTGGAGCATCTCTCTGATGAGGAGAGGCTGCAGGAACTGGGCCTGGTTAGTTGGGAGAAGGCTGACAGGGGATCTCATTACTGCTTATAAATACCTCAGAGGTGGGCTAAGAGGATGGTGCCAGACCCTTTCCAGTGGGGACAGGGACAGGATGAGGAGCAATGGCCATAAACTAAAACACAGGAAGTTCCACCTCAAAATGAAGAGCTTGACACTGAGGGTGGCAGAGCACTGGGACAGCTGCCCAGGGAGATCATGGAGTCTCCCTCTCTGAATGTCTCTGGAGACATTCAAACCCAACTCCACTGTTCCTGTGACCCTGCCTTGGATGACCTCCAAAGACCCCTTCTAATCCTAACAATTCCATGATTGTTTACTTTGAGTTGAGAGCAGAAAGATGACAATGAGGAAACCAAGACATTCAGTACCTTCCTAATATATTGATTATCACAGATACATTAGTACCAATATTTTTAATGGAGTATTTAAAATACAGAGAGTAAAACTCATTCTTAACTAAAGTTTAAAATTACTATGAAGGCAGTACATCCATTTCTGGTAATGAAGTAATTACAGTGCTGCATAAACAAACTCTAAGAGAATCTTTGTTGTTCAAAATGAGATTTGCTGTGTTTTCAGTGTTCATCTGGCAGTGTTTCAACAAGCCACAGCTTAGTGGCTTTCACTTACCTTTGCCATGGCTGAATCACCAATGGAAATGTCCTTGAAGAAGAAATTCTCAACTACATCCCTTGCAAGGCAGGTCTGTTTGCACACAGGGCAGGAAAGGATACCTGAATAAAAAGAAAAAAAAAAAAAAGAAAAAAAAAGAACAAAAAAAAAGAAAAAAAGAAAAAAACCACCACAAATAAAGCAATGCACATCAGCCATGCTAACCAGGAAATTATATAAACCACACTTCAGTATTGTGGCTTTTTTGTATCACATGGGCCGTTCCAGGAAACCAAGGCATTCCTCAAGCCCTTAGTGGCTAGGCCTGGTTCAATACATAGCGAAAAAGAAAAAAGGCAACATATTCCTGAGAAAAACACCACATTTCAGTTGACTTATTTCAACTTGATGATATCTGCATGTCCAAATTCTCACCTGGCTTGGAGATGATTAAATCTGAGCCGATTTAAACTGTACCTGCTTATAACAAATCTACTTGTGCTATCTGAGATTTTCTGTGGTTCTGGTTTTACCCCACCAGAGGTGTAGCCAAGCATAAATACACACTCCTTAATACCAGTTTTACAGTGCAGGCTGCAATCCACGTGAAGTAATGTGCGAGTAGCATGCTGCTGGCAGAAGCAACAAGTCAAAAAAAAAACAAAGGATAAAAAAAGTTTCATAAGGAAAATTAGTATAGTACATCCAGAGGTGGTAACAAACAGTCCTTTAGAGAGGGTGGTGGTGTGCCAGCCTATTTCACCCTATCAAGGCGTATTTTTGTTTTTATCCAAGCTTTTTCCATTCTGTTAAGAACAGAATTTCCATGCTATGCTCACCTTGCCAAGTCATCTATTTATGATAACTAACAACAGTATATTCTATGACTAACTGGTTTAAACTCACCTAAAGCAAGGTTTTAAAGCAAGATCAATGACAACATTCTACCGTTCAATGTGCTTTTTTCCCTTAACTCAAAATTATTTTTGCACATGAGAGTGGCCTGTAAGTTAATTAAACCTTAAATTGTCTATTACTCTTCACATTACATCATTTTCAGAGACTCTCATGTTTTCCAGGTGCTTGGTATTACCAGTCCCTTGGGAACAGCTCCTGCAGTCCCTGGGGCAGAATGTTAACTCCGAATGTCTCCCAATTTCAGAGCTGGGCTACTGTAACTTCAACAGCAGCATTTTACACTGACAGGGGCACACAGACCCCAAAACATTCCTGCATTTCCACTTCTGAAAAAAGCACTACTCAGATGTGTGGACACATTCACTTCCATTCACAAATGCTTTGAAGAAACCCTGAGTTCTGGTACATCTCCTAAGAGTATCCCTTACTAAGAACCACTTCTCTGAGGCCAAGATCTTTTCTTTAGCCCAAATCTTGTATAAAACCAAAAGCACAACTGTCTTCTATTTTTCAAGGTTGCATTTACAACAAAGCTATGATTTGGGGGCCCAAGTAGCAGACCGTGATCTACCTTAACTACTCGTTTCACAGTGCACTTCATACAGGTCTGAGTGTTCATGCAGCCATGAGAAGGAACAGGCTGTGCCCACAGCTGGCTGTGATACTCAGCCACAAGTCACCCCAGGGGAAAGGGTTGCACAAGCAATTTCCAGTGCTCTGCTCACCAGGCATGTAAACTGAGCCTTGTTTAATAAGGGTGCTTGCTGGCAGGAGTTTAAAAGGTGCTAAAAAATTATCTGATAAAGATACCCATGATGGCAGAAAGCCGAAGAAGTCTTTTTAAAAGTTCTTCCACTTTGCATCCTTCCTATAAGGACTGCAGCTGAAAAAGTATCTGAATTATCTGCAATTTTTGTTGCTAACCACATTTTCACACGTTACACACTAGCACAACACAATTCTTTCATACTGGTGGCACTGAAACCTCTCCTAGCTTTCCCAGATTACAGTGTGTGAGACTTTTAGGTGTCTGCTAGCAGCTCTGTCCTCTGGAGACTGTAAAAGCAGGGGAGGTCAGACAAGCTGTGTTACACTGACAGTGCCTTGCTCACTACAAGCACTGGTGAATTGCAGCGCTAATTCCTGGGAGCTGAAACACTCCTCAAGTTTCCCTGCCAGCCCTGCACCAAGTGGCACAGCTGGAACAGCAGCAGGAATAAAGAGAAGGATGCATTCTGATTGATAAGCTGGGAAGCAAGATACCTGCTCTGCAAGCAGCTTCTCAAATGAGTCTCAGGAGACATGCTCTAATTCTCAGTGCAGTCAAGAGAAAATCAGCCCCTGACTTCACAGTGCCACCCCGAGCCCTTGGAGACTTGGAACCAGTTTCTTTCTCCCATAACAACATTGCAAGTTCTTGATCTGGCTAACACTGAGAGAAAACCTCCATTCTGAGGCTACATAATACTCTGCAAATGGACCAAGAGGGAAATAGCCAACAGGTGACTTCCTGAAGAAAGAAACCCACGATTCTCAGTTACTCTCTCATGTATGTGCCCTATGGGTGAGCACGCACAAAACATTTCTGGGAACAGCTGCTAACTGGGAAACAAAGGCATGGGGCTTTATCCCAGCCAGGACAGCTTCTATCGACACACTACATGAGGTAAAAAAGGGGATTACTGAAGTTACCACCTCATTATGTTCCAACACTATTCTGTTAGTGCAAAATATTAAATCAAACCAACTGAATGATACTTCATGGAATGCTTTTTGGCCTCAGGCATGTTCACATGATCTTTAAATTCTACTAATTTGTTACAAACCAGCGAAGTATAGAACACAGCGTAATTAGAATGCATTTAGTTTGATAATGAGCAAGACAACTTTTATAGTGTTTTTAAATTAAAGAAAACTAAAAGAAAACTTTGATAATTTTTATGCTTAGAAAACATAAATCATGACTGGATTTCAGTTCTGCATAAAAGCCTCCCTCATATATGTGCTGAGAAACACGATCAACAGTTTGAATGTAAATGACATTACTGCTGATTTATCTTAAGGGACATCTAAAAGTGATGCCCTGGATGGAACAGCACAATTTTCTCCCAGGTTTTGGATCCAAGTTATGGAACAACACTGGTTTTAGTAGCAGAGGTGGAACACATGGAGCAAGTTGCACAGGTCAGAGTCACAGCTTTGTTTCAGACTGCCACAGACCACCAAGTACAGCTTTGATTGTGTAAATGTCACAGTGTCTTAAATATCCAAGTAATTGTAAATTACAATGATTTCAAATCTAAAACTCCCTTGAGATGAACATAAGGCATGCAGAGCTATCAGCTTCATTTAAAAAACAAATTAAAAATATTTTAAAATTTAAAAAGTTAAGAAGATAAATAATGGGGATGCCACAGCAATAGGGTATTGGAAATCATTTCCTACTCACAGGTGAGCTAATCAAAAACACTTTATACTGAATCCTACAGCCAAAACTTTGCTAAAAGCAGAGGAGATAAATTTGCATCTTGCTAAAAGAGGGATTACCTGAACATGGTGGCTTTGGAGATCACAATCGTTAATTGGGTTTATTTGATACCTTTTACACTTAATAAAAGCCTGTGCTCTCTAGAAATGCCCCATCTTTTTCAATATGAATTCCCCAAGGAATCAAAAGTTAGCTTGGCATAATAAATACACTACAAAACAGACTGTGGAGCAATTAACCTGAAATTAAGCAAATAATTGCATCCACAGTTACAAACATCCACAAGCAGCATCACGCTGTGGTTGTGCTCAGAGTGCAAACCGCCAGTGAGGCACATTTTTCTGGAAACCCCTTACCTGTGCTCTGGATAAAGAGCCAGAGAGCTGCCCAGAGAGTCACCTGGTTCGGGGGACAGCTGGGTGGTAAGAAGTGCACACACAGGAATTCCCTGGGATCAGGCAGTGCTGCGGTGCAGACTGAAGTCACTACACCTCTCCCTGGGGCTGCTCCTTCTTTGGCCAGGAGTGCTGGCAAATCAGCAGGGAAGACAGGTGCACTGAGTCACTACAAGGTGCAGAGATTTCTTCCTCTTGCCTTCTTTTTTGCCCTTGCCTCTAGGATTCATTCAGGCCTCTGAAAGCTTGTCGTGGTTGTATTTTCCCCAAATAAAAACTCCTACAGTCAAAATGAACAGTAGGACACTGCTTGCCACTCCTTTCTTGCCTGGTTCTTCACTCAGTGCTCAGACTGGAGCAGAAGGAAAGAGAGGAGCTTTTCCAAATCCAGCTAGCAGCAGGTCTACAATGCCATTTAGTCCCACAGTACTTTTTGCAGATCATAACCTAAATATTTTTCCTGCCTTCCTACCTTACCACTGCCTCCAAACAGCACTGTTAATCTGTTTAAGAACCTGCACTTTGCAGACAGCTCATTTAAATATATCATTATTAGAGCACTGTGGGTGAAGGGAAGGGTAGTCAGAAGCCCTGGAGACTCACTGTTTGTACGTATGAGAATGATGCAATTTCTGGCTCTAAACAGCAATTCTGCAAGGAATTACAGGACTCAAACAACAGTTTACGTATTAGGAGATCGGGTACAATTGTGATGCCTAAAGAGAAGCCAGTATTGATACCAAAACCTCTAGAAGTAGCAAGAAGTTGACAAAGACGTCAATTTTGCATGGAAACTAATTCGGTAGGAAGGAGGTAGGAACATTGGCATAAATTATCTTTTAGAAGTTCTGTGCCTCCTGTTGTTTAGCACTTGAAATCATTATTTATGACATCCCACTTCACTGCTAAAGAAATGACCATCAATTTAGGAAGGCTAGCAAGGATCCTAATGCTGGATTTAAGCCCTTTTTCACTGTGATACACAGAATAAAGCCCTACTTCAGAACTATATGCAGGTTAAACCACATATAAGATATTCCCAGTGTATTGGAGTTCTCAGCTAGTGAAGAATCTCTAGAGACCACATTGTATTGAACAGACTCCTACACAGTGTCAGCACACGAGGGATGTGGAGGAACAGTCCTGCATCTAAATCCTTCCAGGGCCCCACTGCTCCTTTCACCCCCATCCCCAGCAGCCCTGTGCATCTGAACGTCACCACAAAAGGCACCAGCACCAGAAAGAGATGTGTAACTCTGCACGTGGCTATGCTTATGTACAGACACCTCTGAGCCCTGGAAAGCTTAAGCAGCAGATGTTTACTTGGCTGAATTAGTTTGCAGCCCTCTTTCAGCAGCCACCACATTTATTTCCATTCTCACACTCCCATCAGCCAGAGTAACTCAGAGGGTTGGAGAAAAATGGAATTTCAGAGGCAGTGGATCCATCAGGCAGACACAGATGCCCAGTCTGGTGCCCAGTTGTACTCCACACCTGGGATGTCCAAAATCAGCTTTCAGGAAAACAGCAAGGTTCTGCCTTATCCTGTTCAAGCCCCAGCTCCCCACAGGTCAGATCCCTCACATCCCACAGCACTTGCCCTGTTAATGGAAGCTGCCACCCTGCACCAGACCCAGCAATAACACTTAGACAGAGTGTCCCTTTGTAAAAGTACAAATAAAGAAAGAACTACAATTTCTGAGTGGTGTCAAGGCTTTTACTACACCTGTACTACAGCAATCTGATTCTAAGTGACAGAGCTATGGATCATTTACAGAAATCCTCTCTGAAGTGCCAACTGTAACCTCTCTACCACCCATGGACACCGAGTACATGAAAGGCAACAGCCCACAGTTTTGTTGCAAGATCTTCCAGTCTAGTCAGGGTTAAACAGAAAGAACCCTCAAGCTGACTGCCTCAGAAATAAATCAGTGCAGATAATTTACTTATTATTATCATGAGAATCGATTAGCATAAAGAAACAAACAGTGGAGCTACTACACATACCACATTTGTACTTGCTGTCCACATGTTGCACCTATTCCTCTGCTCTTTTTCCTCCAACAACCATCAGAATAATTATTCTCAGAGAGCATTAACTACAGCTCAAGCTGCAGGCACAATTTACATTTCCTTCGAGACCCAATTACAGGTTATAGGAAACAGCTCTGAAGACAACCTCCCACTCTACAGTTTCATATTTATATAACTAAACCCCTCCCTTTTTCACTTGCCTTTTGGATCTGGCAGCCAAACAGCACAGTGCAAAGGGCTGACTACTTTAAGCCCACTTTAAGTTGGCTACACATATGCATTAGGAAGAGTTTCTCTCCTCAGAATGAGATTTGTACTTCCCTTTTCAGAGGTAAAACATTCACTTGGTTCTAAGTGACTCTAATTAAAGCAAAAGGGTGTTCTCTTTCAGAATTAATAGATCATTGCATTACTTGCCTTAAATGAGTGCATCAGAACAAGGTTTTTGGGTATCCTGGAGATACCACATCTCTACCAAGGCAGCTGAACTGCCTCACTGTAAACTAAATTGTGGTCTAAAGAACTCTGTAGATATATTTGTTTGTCTGTTTATTTTTTGTTATTTAAATACAGGCTGAATAGAAGCTAAGGCACTGTGCATAGATGTCTGGAGCCTCCTGAAACCAGGGCTCCACACTCCCTATGCCAAAACTTTACTCTGAAAATGAGCCTAGAGCCAAAGCAGTCCTAGAGCTCAATCCTTTTCCCGAAATAGACCCTCCTGAAGATCTCTCTGACCAACACCTTGCTGATTTCTGCACATGCCTCACTAACAAGCAGTCACAATTAGGGGTCCAGAGTTACATACATACATGTAGCACCTGCCATACTAGCTGAAGAAAACTGTTTCTTTTCAGCAGGAAATAATAAAATGCAGCAAGTGGACATCTGTCAATAGTTGAAGCCACATCTGCTCTCTTTAAAGGTTTGGTTTTCTCTTGGTTTTACTCAATCTGTTTGCATTTTTTTTAAAACATAACCCTATTAAATTTCTTGGTAATTAAGGTAACTTGGCATTAAGTTAATACAACACAAGCATGGACAGCTTTCGACTCATGCACAGAACACGGGTAGAAATTACACACCATTGTCCAAGATTTTTGTTATCCAACCCAGAGAAATACAAAAGGGCAAAATTTTTTTTTAAAATTAAATTGCAGAAAGTAATAGCTCAATGCACTATTTGAATACAAAAACATAACACAATTAAATCCACCACTTCATAAAGCAATTTACAAAGCTGAGCATCTACTAATAACATTTTACTTTAGGTTAGGCTAATTACCCAATTGGGTCACAAAATGTTAAAAATACCAGGGTTTATATCAGTTAGCAGAAATCTTGAAGGTGTTTCAGTACATATTTTCTGATCTGCCTTGTTCTCAGGGTCCTGTGCTTGAGCAGCAACTACCTGTGATTTTTCTTTTCTTTAAAGAAAAAAACCCAAAACTTTAGCTGAAACAGTCTTGCAAAAACATGAACTTCTCCCAACAATGCACCTCCACTGCTCCTCATTTGACTACTTTTGGAATTAATGCATTGGTGATATTTAAAGCACTAAATCAATTTACAGCATTGAATATCTTACTGAGAGGAAGATTTGCATATGTGGAGTAATTTATTTTGGCATCCACCTCCAGTTCAGGGAAGAGGGATGAATCTGGTTCTGAATGTATCTAGAACTTCATGAGAAAGAGGTAGACCCAAGGAAGCAAGAACCAACATTGTGCCATGAGTGGCAACTCACACAGGCAGGAGTCTGGGAAAGTCCTCACCTGAGACATTTCCATCTCCAGAGATGTAAGAACATTTTCTTTCTCTTACTCAAGACCTCTCCTGAAAATTATTCTATCCCATGCAGTAAACAGACTGGAAACACAAAACATAAGATCTGCATAGGAGGAGAATGTGGATTCTCTGTTACAGGAAGACAGGAATAAAAATAGGAAAGCAGCACTGGCCTGCAAAAAAAGAAAAAAAACCAACAAAACAAACAAAAAAAAATTTAAAAAAAAGAAGAAAAACAAGGAAAAAAAATAAAAAAGAAAGAAAATGGGAAAAAAATAGAAAAATACTGAGAAGCTTTAAATTCCTTCACAGAAAAACATATGTAGGAGCCAAGCTCACAAAGATAACTTCCTTTTTCCACTCAAATTACTCCCAAACCCTCAGTTCTCATAGCTATGGATAAATTCCCGTGGCTATGCAGCTTTTCCATAGGTGCTCTGGCTGCTACCTCAGAGCTTTTATTCATGAGTCACCTTAAATACACACAGGAATAAAAGTTCCAACACCAACCCCCACCAAATGTCAGGACCACTGACCTCCAGCTTCTCAGTAACTTCAACACAAAACAAAAAACTACAAAAGTTTTATGTTAGCAGAGTACTTCCTGCAGTAAAGCACATTCAAATGTTTTTTTTGTGACAAATGCCAGAATGATTTCATTTACAAACACAATAATTTTTTTCCATCCTTACATTTTGCTTGAGGAATTCACAGTGAGTAAGGGACACATTTTTCTTAGAGGCAATATTTTACATTTACTCAGCTAAAATGGTTTAACATCTGCACTCACCATTTACCACTGGCACCTGTACACGATCAGACTTCAAGATGACAACAAAAACTGGAATTGCACTGCCCATAACTCAGCAATCAGGGCAGATAAGACAAGCAACATTTAATATCATGCCAGTAGAAGAGCTCACAAATTTATCCTGCCTGACCTACAGTGGCTGCAGTTTCAGTCATTGGCTTAATTAAGAGACACAGATGTTTTGGTTTTGCTGCTTTCCTTGCTCATAGATTAACTGAGTCTCTGCACCTGGTGTCTCACTTCATTTACTGGGTCATCTCTGTTCATTATTTCTTTTCTGTAGTCTTGCTCTTTCCCAAGAAGTGCCCTATCTACACAAGAATGAAGAAGTAAACAGAGAAACTTCAGGGATACAGAAATAAACTAGTATTTATTCCATTTTGCTGTAGACAAACAATTCCTGATCCACCTTAAAGAAATATCCATATTTTAACAACTCATGAGAACCTGTAGCTGCACTTCATCCAAGATCAGCAAGTGGTAGAAATTTGCTTTTCCACTTGGTAAACACAAAGAAGGAGAAGAGGAATGGCTGAGATGTCAAATGAGGATACATAAAAGTAATGGAGTGTTTTTTTTCAACAGTATTTTGTTACAGAGACGTCCCTTGGATTTTAGGCCTACTATGACCAAGCATTAAAATTTTTAAGGAGACATTACTTGCTTTTTCCTTTGCTCTTTCCTTCAGCTTTTGTGTTTTGCCAGCCTTTCAACAGTGACCTCTTAACACGGATTCCATCTGTTCTCAAACCTGAACCGGTCTAGTTTATGTCATCTCATCAATTCTGGTCACCCTCACCTCAGGGAAGGTATCTTCTCTTCCTACATGTTTCTAAAAATTGCTACAGAAGAGATAATAAATGATGCCTCCTACTAAAAAAAAGTTCAAAGCCTGTGAAAATACAAGTTATCTATATGCCTTTGCTCTTCTTATAAATTAGTAATGAGTCTGGAATGTTTCCCCACAGCAATTAAGACTCATTCCTTTAAAATTACTATAGTCTGTCACCTAGGTTTTATTCCAAAAAAAACAAACTTACACATTTTCTATTAACATCACAACTGAAAACTGTACAAATAACTCCAAGATTTCAAAAGGCACAGCCAAAAATTGCTTCTTATGCTCACTAGTTTACTCAGCTTGTTAGGGTGAGTTACAGGCACAAGGGTTAAGGTAGAGAGAAACAACATGAGACAAGTTTCAGTGCATCAGGATACACATACTGTAATTACAATTATTATTACCTCTGTTAGAAACAAAGAACTGGGTGTTTCTTTGTTGGTGTTGGGGAAGCACTGAAGGAGGGGGTGAAGGAAGAACAAAACTATCACCACAACCAGTACCACAGAAAGGTCCAGCCCGTCAAAAAGACTACAAATAATTTTTGCTCTGGAAGCTATCTTTGTAGCATTTATTCATTTATTAAGCTAAGAAAATCAAATATTCATAATGTCAACTTGCTAAGTGAAATATTCAGCCCACTTAGAAAAAATGTTAAAATGTTACCTGTGTCATTTCTCTTCAAAGCACAGCTGTTGGATGAAAAACATAATGAAGGTGGCTTGTTCCCAGTCCACTCTGTGCTCACACAAATCTTTACTCTCCTAGTTTATCAATTTAAAGTAGGACGGTAGAAGAATAGCCTTCAAAAAGTACTTCTCCTTTTATCTCTTCTTATAATAATGTATTACAAAGAGCACAAGTGATTTTTAAATATTACCTTCATAGAGAACTTCATACTCAGTGGGAATACAGCTGTATCCTTGGATCAAATCTGGAAGGCAGTCCTTACAGAAGGAATGGAGGCAGGGGAGCATTCTGGGCTCCCTCCTCTGCAGCTCCCATTTGCACACCAAACAATTCCTCAGCAGATCCAGGCTCTCCATTCCTGCTGGCTGAAGTCTGGCCCCAAACACAGGAAGAGTCACAAAATGGCTCATGACAAGCTCCACATTTGACAAAACACTTGATCGCTCAAGCACAAGCCAGAGGGCAACACGGGACACACGACCAAATAAACAACATTCATGTGATGCCTTGGGTTTCAGCTTTTTAGCCCCTGTGAAAAAAGAAGTTCTTGCAGCTGAAAATCACATACCTGCTTTACAGAGGAGAATATCTTTGCAGATTGTTGTGCAGGAAAGCGTGGTTTAAGGTTTACAAACCATGATCCCACTATCTCTCTAGTATTTGCAACTTCTGTAAAAACTGAACTAATCTGTTCTACCAATCTACTTACAAAGCTGAATTGTCACACGCTGTACATTTCCTGCTAGAAGCGCTGAAACTGTGCAGCTAAAATGATGAGATTCTCTGACCGCTTTTACAATTTCACTCAAATATTTTACAGTTTTCAGGTAAAGAAAATAATACCCATACGTCCATCATTTCAGCAATGCATGTTAGAAAGCTGCCTCGAAAAATGTACAGCATCTTCTGACAATCTTCTTTATAGAAAATGCACTTTGCAGTAATCAAATTTTAGATATCAAGATGACCACAGATCAGATTATAGACCAAACCTGAGCTTCCCAGTGCTCCTCCCACCAGCCTAAGCTCCCCAAGGTCAACTGAGAGTTTTGCAGTTCATGTTTCATCCCCATTTGTGAGATTGTCAGAGATGTTGATCAGATACAGACTGCAAAGGGCAATTCCTGCAAGTTGTATCAGAGGAGAAAAAGCAGATAAAGCCTCATTTCCTCTGGAGTCACTCTTCCAGCTGATCCAACCTCCTGGGACCACAGTCCCATGTAGCTGCTTATTGCCCTGGCACAGTGGCCCTGCTACCAGCAGGATGTAATTGAAGCTACAATCTCTAGGTTTCTCCAGCACAGAAGATCACAGCTCTAATCCTAATATTCGAGCTGCTAGACGCTATCTATTCTCCTGGGGGACTGTGTCTTCTGGTACATTCCAATGGAAATAGTTAGTAAGCAGATCTGGGTTTGGGTTTTTATTCTGCAATGCAAAAAAAAGTATTAATGCCTCAGAAAATAACAACTGGTAGTTTTTTTAAGCATTGTATCCTGAAGTCATAAGTATTTAAGATATTTTAGAAGAAAAATGGACCCTATGTTAATCCTATTTCATACCCAGGACACATTCAACTAGGTAGATACCCTCCAACTTGACTAACTTAAATACTTAGATACATTCAAACCTACCACTAAAACTTCAGATTCTAATTCCAAAACCAGAGGTCCCTTTGGAAATGAGCTGTGCCAGCTGTATCTGTGGTTTAACTAACATTTTATCAGTGCCTATTACACAAACTCACTTTTTACAGATCATCTTCGTCACCCATCTATCTGAGGCAAAGGTCACTAAAGAAGCACAGCCTCTCAGCTCACTTCACCTCTGTCATTTCTTGCAGCTCCCGTTGCTAGGAAGACAAAGTTGCAGCTACAAAAACATGTAATGTCTGCAGTAGGAAGCTGAGGTCTTAAAACTACCACATTGTTGACACAAAGAAACCACAGCCCAAAGCTTCCATGCAGAGAATCAGTGCAAACAAAGCCCAATACTAGGAAATGCTTTGTCACCTTCAAAGCCAAATCTGGGCCTCGATGAACAGAAGCAGGTTACTGCAAATTTCAATTTATGCCTTTTGAACAACATACACAACTGAGAATAATTTTTTTTGTATGAAGGGAAAGAGTGAAAAAAGTGTGTTTAAAACTTTGTTCTGAGGCAGCTGTGCAAAGTATTAGTCAGGCAGCTGGAGGAGGAGAAGGCTGATGTATGTGAGGAGCTACAAGGCCCAGAGAGAGAACACAGGGAATTCCAGGCCTGACCTCGGTGCTGGGGAAGGTCTTGGTGCAGATCATCCCAAGCACCACCAGAGGCACTTGTGCAATAACCGGGGCCTCAGCCCCAGCCAGCGCGGGTTTATGGAAGGGGGTCCTGCTTCACCAGCCTGACTTCTGACAACGTGACCCCCGTGGTGGATGAGGGAAAGGCTGCAGCTGCTGTCTGTCTGCCTGGACTGCAGTAAAGCCTTGGACACCATTCCCCACCCATTGTCCTGGAGAAACTGGCTGCCCATGGCCTGGAGGGTGCACTGGTCACTGCACAGAACTGGCTGGATGGCTGGGGCCAGAGCAACACTTACTAGGAAATAGCAGTCCCAGCAGAGAGCGAGAGACAGTTCCCAAACTCCTCTGTATTTTGGGGCAAAAAAACCCCATGTCATAGCTATTCACTAGCAGCAGTACCACTGGCTAAGATGAACTATTTTACAAATGGAATGCACATCAGCCTCACCCTAAAAACCCTCTAAATTTAATTGCTGCCAAGCGCTAGGTTAGAAGTTGATTAACTAGGATTCTATCACACATACTAGAAGGTAACTTGCACCATCTTCAGCAGTGATCATAGAGTAAGTGACAGCATTTATAAGCTTTTGCTCTAACATAGAGAACCAGCTCACTGGTTTTAGTTATTTACCACTAAATCCTGCTCTGGCAGGCAGGGTCAAACCTTGCAGACACCAGAAGTCCTAAGCTGATGTTACAANGCTGCAGCTGCTGTCTGTCTGCCTGGACTGCAGTAAAGCCTTGGACACCATTCCCCACCCATTGTCCTGGAGAAACTGGCTGCCCATGGCCTGGAGGGTGCACTGGTCACTGCACAGAACTGGCTGGATGGCTGGGGCCAGAGCAACACTTACTAGGAAATAGCAGTCCCAGCAGAGAGCGAGAGACAGTTCCCAAACTCCTCTGTATTTTGGGGCAAAAAAACCCCATGTCATAGCTATTCACTAGCAGCAGTACCACTGGCTAAGATGAACTATTTTACAAATGGAATGCACATCAGCCTCACCCTAAAAACCCTCTAAATTTAATTGCTGCCAAGCGCTAGGTTAGAAGTTGATTAACTAGGATTCTATCACACATACTAGAAGGTAACTTGCACCATCTTCAGCAGTGATCATAGAGTAAGTGACAGCATTTATAAGCTTTTGCTCTAACATAGAGAACCAGCTCACTGGTTTTAGTTATTTACCACTAAATCCTGCTCTGGCAGGCAGGGTCAAACCTTGCAGACACCAGAAGTTGATGTTACAACCAAGCAAGGATCATTTCAGGCAGTCATTTCAAACCTATCAGACCTTCACAGAGAGCAGGTCTAGAGCTGTGCCATGGCTTTGGCAGCTGTAAGGAAGGTTGAGGACAGCTGCCACCAACACTGTCCCACAGGTGGGAGCTGCAGGAATTGCTTACCCGGCCCGGGGAGAGCAGAGATTGCACATGTTAATTAACAGTTACCAGTACACTACTGTCACTTTGCATTTCTTTGTCCACACTCTTGCTGTTCCATTCCCACAGATCTCCCCTGGATGTCATTTTAGTGTTCAAGAACCCCCATAAAAGCACATCAAGTCCTCTTTTCAGACAGCTGTACAAAGGATCACTAACAAAAGAGCAGCACAAATGCAGAACTTAATTTTGCCATCCTATAAAGGCAAAACAAGGAGGTATCTGCACACAGCAGGTACTGAACACTGTAGTCAGGTAATTTCAAAATGAAGTGAGAAGCACTGATCAAAAATTATGCAGGTAAGACTGAAGTGTGAACTGTGTATGGAAAGTCAGGAAAGAAAAATCAGAACAACCCAAACTTCTGTAAATCAGCTCATTTTATGCCTTGTTTATTCAAAAAATTTGAATAAAACAAAAACTTTTATGCCACAAGCACACAGGCACCACCAACTTCTTTGATCTTCTCCTCTGCTCTTCTACTGAAGAACTTTGCTTTCACAATGACAGGCTGCTTGGGCAGCTTCCCCTTGCCCAGCACTTTGTAGTAGCCCTATAAAGATTTAAAAAAGAAGTTCAGTGTTTGTAATCAGCTTTCAGGCTCCCACATTCAGGCCTGCTAGCACACACCAGTTAAAAACAAAACCATGATAACTGTGACCTCATCCACTCGATTCATTACATTAAAAGGACAACGAGGACATGAAGACAATTAACAAAACAGGAGGTGAGAAGTGGGCCCTAAGCGGCCAACAGAGGTGTTTGAGGGAGGCAGGACATGAGCACCTGGCAGAGCAGTGTCCCTGATTCGGTGGCTGGCTGAGACACAGGATATCCCAGCCAGTGAATATGGATCAGATGTTTCTGTCCGAGAACTATAGCACACCAAGACAACCAGACATGTGGAGATGTGACTCTAGTCTCGAGGGCGGGCAGCTGACACGGTGGGAGATCACCATGGTTTTGTTCCTTCAGGAACATTTCAAAGGAGCCATCTTTCACCTACCCAAAGCAGGGCAGTGCCTGCCGACACACACCAGAAGTTCTTACAGGCAAAAATGTAACAGCAAAGTGCTTCTGTAACTACTCACAGCCCGGGGATCTGAGCAGGAAAGCCCTGGAGCTTATCTGCCACCCAGCATTTCCCCAGGGGGCCAGGCCCAGCTCAGGCACCCCTGGAGAACAGGAATGCCAGGGCTGAATCCCAGCAGAACCTCACCGAGCGCACGACGTCGATGACCGGGGCCAGTCCGGCCTCGTTCTTGGCATAGTTGAGCCTGGTCTGCTCGCTGACCAGGGTCCACAGCTTGTCCAAGTTCACAGTGGGACAGAACTTCTGGTTCCTCTTTAAGTGGTAGTGCCTCATGCCTACCTTCCCAAAGTAACCAGGGTGACTGTGGAAGGAACACATTCCACGTTAGATCACATTTTTAATTCATCCTGAACAAGCAGAACTCTAAATTCATGCTGAAACAAGCATCTTGTGAAATCAGAGTATTAAAAACGTCACATTACAGCTTTCTTCACATTAATATGTGTACAATTTAGGTGTAATTATTATCCAAACCAAGGAAAAGTGTTTTCTCTCCCTCGAACTCACCACTCCATGCCCCTCACTGCTGAGTGTGTAATTCCAAGGAAGCCCCAGCCCCTTGGAGCCAGGGAGGGCTGCCCTGGCTGGGCAGTTCTGGCAGTGCTGTCACTGACCCGGTGACTGGCTGAGCCAGGCAGGGCACAGCCAGTCAATAGAGATCAGTGGCTGCTGTCCGAGCACTCCAGCACACCGGGACCACGGGCAGGCCCAGGAGTGACTCTATAGCCTCGGGAACCACACAGCAGCCCCACCTTTCCCTGGGGCAGCCAGCAGGGTGCAGCTTGGATTTAACACCACATGCTGAACCTGCTCTGTGTGCGCTGTTAAGCAGGGACCACATTATAACAGCCAAATTGAGTCAACCTTATCTAATGCTACACTGAACTCTCCAAGATGCCAACTGAAAAGGCCTCTGACTTTAGGGTAGGTGGGGACATGAGCAGCTAGAATGCCACACTTCCCATTAAGGGAAAAACCACGTAGGATTACAGGAAGCTTTCTTTATTCTCATATAAAAGTCAGTTGCTTCTACTTCAGGAGCACGCATGCTGCTAGCAGATATTTAAAAGGTTAGCTTACTATTTATCAAAGTTAATCCTGTGATGGTGCAAACCACCAGCATTACCACGTCCTCCAGGATGCTTCCTGTGTTTGCCTGAAAATAAAATTTTAAGCCTGTTACATTAATGTTACACATAATACTTAAGAGATACTTCCAATGTCAACTCAAACTAATTATTTTTTCTTGTGGTGTGACAAGGTTGGAAGGGATAGAGGCGAAAGGGAGACTGCAGTGCTCTGTAAGTTTAAGATGTCGCATACCCAGTACTGATGAGCTGAGCAGTGCTGAAGCTTTAAATCCAGGAAGTCTAAAACGTGCAAGACTCCATCAGCCCATCACCGTGGCAGCTGCCCCCTTCAGCACTGCTCGCTGCTTCCCACGGTGCCGGCGGGCCCCTGCACCCACAGCCCCATTTCTCCGGGATCCGGGACGAGCAGCAGCAGCCTCCGCCCAGCGCTGGGGAACCCCGCCGGGGCCGCGCCGCCCGAGGCCCCGCCGCGCCCGCGGCCGCCTCTCCACTCACC